>JAJOOS010002655.1:0-30524 GCA_029582725.1 Solanum chiquidenum
CGTACCGTTCCACGAGACTCTACTAAACTCATTTTGGTACTTCGAGATCAACGAACCTAGGCTCTGATACCAACTTTGTCACGACACAGACCATCGTGAATGGCATCCACACTAACTCTCTGGTGGGAGAACCACTACTACAACTCAAACCAAGCAACTAAACAAAAACTAAGGCATTTAAATCAAACACTAAGGAAATAAACATAGAGTTCCCATAAACTCTAACAAAAGTTCTAACAATAATAACTAACAATGCGGAAGAATAACCTAGAACCTGAAAGTCAATGTACCAAAACATCTAAAGTTTAACAAGTTTAAACAAGAAGGGATACAACTCATACTAATGAACTAACTAAAACAAATGTCTAAGTCCGGTAATGGTGGACATAGACGAAAGAGAATTCCATGGCAGCCTGGAAGAATTGGCTCACTCTTGAATTCGAAGTGACGATCACTGATCTCCTAAGCGAGGTCTGTCAGTAGCCGCTTGAAGATGTCTTGCACTCAACAAAAATAAGAGCAAGTGCAGTATCAGTACACAACCACAGTGTACTGGTAGGATCACGCGGATATCCCACTAAGTGCAATATAAGCAAGTCAAACAACACTATAATCACATGCATATATATCAACATATACAATATTATCAACATTTACGAACAACGAACAACTGCACATTTTATGTCAAATCATTGGTCCTCTCATGGAACCCAAACCCAAACAGTTAGCATGTCGGAATGTGGCAACCAATCCCATATTTATGCCGGAACGTGGCAATCGATCCCATAGTTATGCCGGAACGTGGCAACCGATCTCATAGTTAGTTATGCCAGAACATGGCAACTGATCCCATAGTTAGTTATGTTGGAATGTGGCAACCGATCCCATAGTTAGTTATGCCGAAACGTGGCAACCTATTCCATTCACACACCACAATCACAATCACAAGTATATCATCAAGATCATACATTTAAGTCATGATTTCATGGCATTCATCAATTCTCTATCTCATTTACAACAAGTGTGACAAGTATCATAATGAAGCAAGAACAAGCATACATCACACAATCATCACCTACCTCGAAACAAGCTTGAAACCCTAAGA
The DNA here is from genome assembly GCA_029582725.1 of Solanum chiquidenum. Classification (NCBI taxonomy): domain Eukaryota; kingdom Viridiplantae; phylum Streptophyta; class Magnoliopsida; order Solanales; family Solanaceae; genus Solanum; species Solanum chiquidenum. Next base: position 1,106 of record JAJOOS010002655.1, read on the forward strand.
AATTTGAATCTTCCCTTTTCGGATTCGTTCCGCTTGTTCTTGGTCTACAAATAATCAATATAATACGAGAATCAATAAATAATCATTAATTACCCGGATTACTAACAATTCTATGAGCCCTAGATCAAACCCATGATACCAATTATCCAAATTAGGGTTGTTTCCACCATAAAATCTATAACAAAACCTTCCCCCATCAATATTCACCCATTATATTACGTTCTACGGATCGAAAAATGAATTCGAGGAGTGAAAAGCTTACCCTTAACCTCAAGAATGGTGAAAAATGAGTAGGAGTCGCCTAGGATTCGTTCCTTAGCTCTAAATGTCGAAAAGTGCATAATAAGATCGTTTAGGGGTTTATTAACGACTTTAATTCATGTCGAGCCCGCCATAGCGGCAAAACCCAGCGCCAAAGTGGCATTCTCGAGACAGAGAGCTAATTCAAGAATTCCAAAATCTCCATTTCACAACACACATCTAACCAACGATGCTCGGAAAATACCCTTTACGCCAAGATCGATTCCGAGAGTTCTACTTGCCCGAATTCAATTCCGTAAAGTCGTATGGATTCCTTAACGAGTTATCCAACCACTCATGCACTCAAAATCACAAATATTTCACCCAATTGTTATTAGATTTCCCTACACCTCGATGACTCCAATTTCGTCCAAATTTGGATAAGATTGGGAAAATCCAAATACTACAAAAAAGTTTTTCGGGCCCAAATTTTCTCCCGTTGGCTTTTCTATAACGACGGGAACAGGTCGTTACAATCTCGATCTAAAAAATTAGTCTAATAGGTGGGAAAACTCATTTAGCTTATAAACTCGTTGGCATTTCTCTATTTATCTAATGAGGGATAATTGACACATAACATTAGGGGTGTACAAAATCAAACTGAAAATTGAATCATACCACAAATCGAGTTAAATAAAAAAAATACTTATTAATATTTGGTTTGGTATTGAAAAAAAAATCTGACTATACTTGGGTTGGGTTGGGTTGGTTTAAACTAAAAAAGTCAATCCTAGATCAAACCAACTCGACATTATATATATTTTTTTAAAACAAAAAATTGTACATAAAAGTATTTACTTTGATATAATTTCTAAATATTACTTATACTTTTTTCATATTTTTTTTATCTTTTAACATATTTTTAAAGTTTTTTGAGACTTGAAATTTTGACTGGTCCAATTAAAGTTATAATCCATAAATATTAGTAATTCTAATAAAGCTCAATTAAAAAAAAATCAATACAAATGCTATAAAAAAAAATTAATTCAATACTAAGAATGACAATTTTGGTTCAGACATTTAAAATACATAACCTAATTTTATTTTTTCTTTAATGTTTAATCATGTTATTAATACTTATTAGACTTATTTAGCTTGATTTAGTACTTTTAAATTATTATCATTTTCATTATGACTTATTAATTTGCAATATTTATTTATACGATTTCATTATCATTTTTTGTTGATTATTGTATAGTCATCACTCATCTCAAATTTGTGTTTTGATTGGACTAAAGAAATATTTGGAACACAAGTTAATTATATGTTTGTATAAATATTTCGCTGGAAAAAAATCAAAAATCCGAAAAAATTGGAGGTTTATTAGTTTGGTTTGATTTATAAATTTAAAAAATTCTACACAAATATTTTGGTTTGATATTTGAAAAACCCGAACCAATAAAAAAAACCAAAGTTAAAAATTTGAGTTTTCATTAGTTTAATTTGATTTATAAATTTAAAAAATCAACAAAAATAATTTAGTTTGATATTTGAAAAATCTGAATCAACCCGATAATAAGTAACCTCTCCTTATTATCTCATCCTCCATCAATGGGTGTCACATAATTAGTTCAAACAAATACGTAGTTGGCAAATTATTATAAGCTCGATATAATTATGAAAATCACTACCAATTAATTGATTATCTGTCACAAGATGTATTAACAATCTAATTATGTATTGTAATTAGTTGTAACTAGTGATAATTACCGTTAGCTAGTTCATTAGTTAGATTGTTAGTTAGGTTGTCATATCAAGTTGGTTAGGGAATCATAAAGTTAGTTAGGATATTTTCTTCTCTTATCTTCTACTTTTGCTTAGTTGAATACAGGTGTCAACATTACATCTTTATGTATAAATACTTGTATCGATCAATACATAAAGTGTGAGTTTACATTTTCTCAAAATTCAGATTCTGCAAACTGCTCCTCTCAATTGCCAATTATTGCTTCTTTGTTGTTCTTTGTTTAGATGATTATCATTGTTGTGTAATTTGATATGGTATCAGAGCATGGCTTGCTCTTGTCTCTTTCGATCTGAGTTTTTCGTTCATCTTCCTAGTTGATTATTTACCATGACAGGTGCTGAAAATATACCTTCAATAGAGGGAACTTCTACTAGTGGTGATGCGAGCAGTGCTCTCTATGTGCATCCCTATGATAGCCCTAGAATGGTACTAGTTCCAGTTCAATTCGATTTGATGGCACAGGATATCGATCCTGCAGAAGAGGAGTCATGCGAGCTCTGTCAGTGAAGAACTTGAGTTTTCCAGATAGTGTGGAATATGTTAATGATTCAGTGGAACTTTGGAAAGAACTTGGAGATATGTATGATCAGTCTAATGGAGCAAAGTTATATCAGATCCAGAAGGAAATTAATGATCTCACACAAGGTAATTTGGACATTACTGTCTATTACACTAGAATAAAAAAGCTTTGGGAAGAATTGAATACTCTAAATATGAGAAATCAGTGCTCTTGCACTTGCACTTGTGGAGCCAATGATGGGTTACATAGAGCAGAACATGATAGACGTTTGGTACAGCTTTTGATGGGGATGAATGAGGCATACACTGTGGTAAGAGGAAACATTCTTATGATGAATCCTCTTTCATCCATGGCGCAGGCTTTTTCTTTTCTGATCCAAGAGGAGAAACAGAGAGAATTCAGACTTTCTAGTCGAGTTCCTATGGAGTCAGCTTCTTTGAGTGTAAATACTTCCAACAGTAATGGAAAGGGCCCAGCAGGAAGGAACTACAAGACATCTTTCTCCAACAATAATTATTCTGGAAGTAACAGTACCTCAAGAAATAACAATAACTATGGAGGATCCAATTATTACTCAGGCAGCAGTAGCAATATGAATGTTATGTTATGTGATTTCTGTAAAAAGACGGGACATATCAGGGAAAACTGCTACAAGATGAATGGATATCCACAAGGACACAACAACCAGGCTAACAGAAACAATGGATTTCATGCTAGACAGAACAACAATCATGAATATAAGGGAGAGAGTTGTGGCTAATGTGCATGGATCTCCTGATGACATGATGCCTGCTCAGGGAGAAGACTCTCCACAGGGTAATCACAATCAAAATGCCACACTTACTAAGGATAAATATGCTTATATTATGAATCTCTTGCAATATTTTCGAGTTGAGGGAGAGAATTCAACTAACTCGAACACAGGTGTTGGTTCTGTGAACTTTGCAGGTATTGTAGTATGTTCTTCCTCTGTTGATTTTGGCAAATCTTCATGTGAATTTTTTAAATCAAGTGTGACTTGTTGATCATTGAATCGGGGGAATCAAACCATATAACCTTTAACAGATCGTCTCTGACCAACATCCAAACCATGACATACCCTATGTTTGTTTCTTTTCCTAATAGATATAAAGTTAGAGTGACAAAATTTGGTGATGCAATGATCACATCTGAATTGTTTTACACAAAGTATTATATGTGCCCTCTTTTAAATACAATCTAATTTCAGTTCATTCCTTGACTCTTTCCATGAATTACATAGTTTTGTTCACTAGTGCATCTTGTTTGTTACAGGCTCCTTCAGTGAAGAGGCCTCAAGTGCTTGGTAATAGCAGAGAAGGGCTTTATTTCCTTTGTTCAAGATGTCTGAAGAACACTACTAAATCCTCCACCTGTTGATGTATACCCCACAATAGCCACATACCTTCTTTTTCTAGTCTTAGTAGTAAAATTTCAAATGATAATAAGAACATTTCTGCTGAATGTTATCCTTGCTTTACAAATAAATATATTGATACCTTTGTATGTTCTTCAAATGATGAGAACATTTCTGTTGAATGTTATCCTTGCTTTACAAATAAATGTAGTGATACATTTGTATGTTCTTCCACTTCTGATAATGATCAAAATGTGTTGAAAGACAATAACTCTTCCACTACTTCTACTAAACATATTGTAGACTTGTTGTGGCACAATAGACTTGACCATGTGCCTTTTGCAAAGATGAGAAACATACCTACAATTCCAACTACGTTTTCAGCTAAACAACCCTTTATGTGTAACATTTGCCCCATGGCAAGATAAGAGATACTACCTTTTAGTCAAAGTACCACACATTCTAATGCCATTTTTTAACTCCTCCATGTTGACCTCTGGGTCCTTACCACATACCCACACATGACAATTACAAATATTTCATCACCATGGTAGATGACTATAGTAGGTCTACTTGGACTCACTTATTTAGCACCAAAAGTAATGCCTTACAGGTTCTCAAAAACTTTGTAAGTATGACAGAAAATCAGTTCCAAACCACAATTAAAGGTGTCAGGTCAGACAATGGGCTGGAGTTTAACAAACTGAAACAAGAATTTTTTTTTCAATCCAAAGGTATAATACATTACAGCAGTTGTCCCTATACACCCCAGCAAAATAGCATAGTGGAAAGGAAGCATAAATACTTGCTGGAAACAGCAAGAGCTCTCCTATTTCAATCAAAATTTCCCATGAAATACTGGGGTGAATGCATACTTATAGCAACACATCTCATAAACAGACTCCCTTCAACCTACCTCAAAAATAAATTTCCTTATGAGGTCCTATATAAGAAAAAGCCAAACTACAGTCAGCTAAGATCATTTGGGTGTTTATGCTATCCCACACTACCCAAAGTTCAGAGGGACAAACTTAACCCAGAACCACTCATCACATATTTGTAGGTTACCCCTTTGGAACAAAAGGATATAAGGTGATGAGTCTTGCCAGAAAAATAATACATGTGTCTAGGGATGTAGTATTTCATGAGAATATATTTCCTTTTACCTTGACTTCAGAAAAATACACTTTTCCTTCTGCTCTTTGAACAGTTTCTTCAACTGATCTGATTGTATTGAATCAATACCTAATAATACTTTGTTAAATCAAAACACAGATGTGAATCCTACTAACTCAAATGTGTCACCCCATCCTCATTCCCCCTTTCACAATCAGCCTCATTCACCTAATCCCATACTGCCCTCTTCTCCTGCAGTAATGCAAAGGAGATCACAAAGAGAGAATAAGCTCCTTTCACACTTGAAGGATTACATTTTTTCTATCCCTACTTTAAAGACCCATGCTCCTACCACATAATCTATTTCCAGTGCTCTTTCTCTCAATGCCTTGTTCACTAAACACCACAATATACCTCATAATGTCATTGCCTCCACCAGTCAAGCAGTGGTTGAAAACACTTGTCATGATAGTGAACCTTCATCTTATGAGGAGGCAGCCTTAAGTTCTGCTTGGCAAAAGGCCATGATACAAGAATTTGATGCACTTTATGCAAATAATACTTTGGATCTTGTGAGATTACCGGCAGGAAAGCAAGCAATTGGTTGTAGGTGGGTGTACAAAGTGAAGCACATATCTGATGGCAGTATTGAAAGGTTTAAGGCCAGACCAGTGGTTAAGGGGTACACTCAACAAGCTGGTGTAGATTACACAGAAACTTATTCCCCAGTAATCAAGATGACTACTGTGAGGACCTTGATTGCATGTGCTGTCAAGAAAGGTTGGGATATGTTTCAACTTGATATGAATAATGCATTCTTTCATTGTGATCTCCATGAAGAAGTATACATGACACTACCACAAGGGCTTGTTGTGGATGACTTAGGGTTGGTATGCAAGCTCAATAAGTCTCTTTATGGCCTTAAACAAGCTAGTAGACAGTGGTATGCCAAGTTGACTGAAGTTTTATCACTCAGAGGATATATCCATTCACATCATGATTATTCTCTTTTCTACAAAAAGTCTGGTTCCTTAGTAGTTTTGTTGCAGTCTATGTTGATGATGTTATCCTCACTGGTATAGACACCAATAAAATCACACATTTAAAGGCCTACCTGGACAGTACATTTAAGATCAAATATTTTGGTCGATTACATTACTTTCTGGGGTTAGAAATACTTGACATACCAGGAGGGGTTCTTGTCTCTCAAAGGAAATTTGTGCTAGATCTATTAAAGGAATATGATTGTTTCAATTATAGCTCACTTTCTTCTCCTCTTGATCCAACTATCAAGCTCAGAGCCAAAGAGGGAACTCCACTTCCTGATCCCACATATTATAGAAAACTAGTGGGCAAATTGAATTTTCTTACCAACACTAGATTGGACATAGCCTTTAGTGTTCAACATTTGAGCCAATTCATGCAGGACCCCAGAACTCCACACCTACAGGCAGCTTTCCATCTTCTTAGATACTTAAAACAAGATTCAACATTGGGTCTTCATCTATCCAGAGATCATGATTGCTCAATTAAGGCATACTGTGACTCAGACTGGGCATCCTGCCCAGACTCAAGAAGATCAGTCAGTGGATACTTGGTTCCACTTGGAAATAGCCCAATCAGCTGGAAATCAAAGAAACAAGAGATCATCTCACTATCCTCTGCAGAAGCAGAATACAGATCCCTCAGAAAAGTTGTAGGTGAATTGGTTTGGCTTCACAGGTTGATTACTGAGTTGACTATATCTGATCCTTCTCCAATCCCTGTCTTTTGTGATAGACAGTCTGCTATTCATATAGCTCACAACCCTGTCTTTCATGAAAGGACCAAAGACATCGAAGTCGATTGTCATTTTGTACGCAATAAACTTCAGGAGGGGCTCATCTCTCTTCATCACATTTCCACTACTGACAGCTAGCAGACATCCTTACAAAGGCCTTTACTGGTGTCAAACATTCAGCAGTCCTTGGCAAGTTGGTTGTGAGATCATCACTACCAACTTGAGGAGGGGTATTAACAATCTAATTATGTATTGTAATTAGTTGTAACTAGTGTTAGTAATCGTTAGCTAGTTAACTAGTTAGACTGTTAGTTAGGCTGTCATATCAAGCTGGTTAGGGAATCAGAAAGTTAGTTAGGATATTTTCTTATCTTATCTTCTACTTTTGCTTAGTTGGATACAGCTATCAACATTACATCTTTGTGTATAGATACTTGTATCGATCAATACATAAAGTGTGAGTTTACATTTTCTCAAAATTCAGATTTTGCAAACTGCTCCCCTCAATTGCCAATTATGACTTCTTTGTTGTTCTTTGTTTAGATGCTCACCATTGTTGTGTAATTTGATAGGAATTATGATCATGTCATTATCATAAAATAGTTCAATTTATGTGAAGGATGGGACCTGAATAATACTTGGAAAGAATATTAGATCCAATAATAGGGGCTCTACACTAATAAATTGACACATCATGTTGTGGAAAGGCTTGAGTGTTAAGTGTGTGATACAAATCAATTAAACTATATTATAAAGTCTTTTTTGCTTACTCATGAAAAGCTAAAAATTGTTGCCACGTATTTGTATTTTGCGGCCAATTTAAGGCACTTTCGTATTTTTCGTCATAAATCTTATCTGGCATTACAGCTTCAACGCAAAGTCATATGTTCATGTAATCGATTGTTCAATTTTTTTCTTACACCTTCAAGAAAATTAGGCTTTTTTTTTTCTTTTTAGAAAGCAACCAATAAAATAAAATAGATATTTGGCTTGTTAAGTGACTTTTTGAGTTTTTTAGACATCATAGTTAAATTACTTTATAGTTACCTATGCTGCATAAGACTGTTTCACACTTAATCAGACGTGTTAGGTTTGAATCTTAGGTATAGAGAAAATCTTATTGGGAGACCCATCCTCGAATGAATTGTGGAGTGCGCATTTCGAATTTAGCGGGACTCTAATATAGATTTCAAACATTAATGTTTTTGAAATTAGGTCCCCTAGAGATTTTGAAAGAATTATAAAGTACAAAAGTAGGAATTTGATTATTATTATTATCGCAGAAGGACGTCAATATACTTTTCAATCTTAAGAATTCAATAGGAAGGTAGAAAAAATATAGGCGACTCGAACCGAAATCAATTAAAACAAAAAATTGTGGAATAATATGACTTATACTCATCGATGATGTAAAATGTTTTTACACTGTAAATCATCTTTACCTATATATTGTGCTCCATGTGGTAAAATTAGGTGTTAGTAGAAAGATACCCTCGTTTTAATTTATATGTTAGTTTGACTGGGACGGAATTTAAGAAAGTAATGAAGATTTTAAAGTTGATTTGAGGCTTTTCATTCGATTGAGGGATACATGTGACAAGTACAGTAACAGCGAGGGTACGAACAACTCCATTTTAACGGTAAGGATAAAATTAACTAATAGATGAAAGTTGAGGATATTTTTGACCCTTTTCCCTAAACTAAAAATATGTATAATATATCAAAATATTTTTAATTTATGGCCTTAAATAAGATAGATAAATTTAAACGAATAGTTTGTTCTTTCGCTCGCTTTTTTTTATTTTATTTTTTAAAAAGAAATTGTTTTCTGTCAGACCCTTTAATTGACAGAAATAAAAATGAAGCAGAAATTATTAATGCTTTCGGAAATATCCGCCAACTTTAGGATAGAGAATTTGAAATTATAAATAAAAGAAACAGAAAGTTTATTGCTGATTGCATTTTTAAAAATCCGTCAATTAAAATAAATATCAGAGAGAAAACAATTATGCAATTTCTCATAATTATTCCGATAAAACAGATCCACCAAAATCCAGCTATTTTCTTTATTTTTGTCCCTATAAAACGTTAATGCCACATTTCTTAGATTCTCACTCATTATTAGCAAGACACAAACACATTAAAAAAAAATATTATTGCTACATTATTAATTTTCATTTTTGTGAAAGCATTATTTCTTTATTTGTCTATGTTTATAAATAAGTTAAGAATAATGTACCTATACACCCAATTTAAAAAAATCACTCACATAGTAAGTAAGTAATACAGTACAACTTATTTTTTGCCTTTTTTGTCATGTCCCATAATTATAACGAATAATATATGATTCTCTATCTCCATGTGTTTTCTTGTATAGGTTTTGCATGGCAAGAGAGTGCAATTAATTGATACGTCGCATTAATAGGGGTCCAGCCCAACCCCCCGCCAACCATTATCGGAGGTGAAAGCCTGGGTCGATGGTTTCTATTAAAAATATAAAAAAAGATACGTCGAATCTATAATGATTTTTTATATTCCATATGTATTTTTTGTTTGATTCTTCAATTGATTTAATCCTACTTTGTTTTATTGCGTATCGTTTGTTCTATTAATGATCTTCCTCAAATTCATAAGAAATTAATCATCACCTGGCCACACGTTTGAAACTTTGCAGGACAAGACATGCAATTAATAGGTGTATTCGATTAGCATCTAAATTATGATATTTGATTCTCTTCGTGGTAGGGGAGGAGCTAGACAGGATCGAAGATCTCTTTAATAAAAAGTTGTATTGTTTAATTTATACTATAATTAAAATTATTTAATAATATTTATTTTTTTGATTTAGTGTAAGCTCACGAATGAAAATTATATACTTTTAAAGAAACCTTACTTAATTATTATATGAGTGCAATAATATTCATTGTCTTCTACATATGTTATGAGTTATGCTATGTAGGAGGTTCGTTGGGACAAGTTAAATCATCGAGTGCTGGTCTCATCTAGGTCTATAAAGGTCCATAAAGTACTTATTGATGGAAGGAGGATCTAAGCGATTACGATAATCGGATATCCAAATTCTCAGACTTTACCAAAATCAGAGATTGAAATTCTTGGTCATCAATATCCCCGATAATACCCTTTGAGTTGCTTTAACATTCAAAAAAAACATAAAATAAAATGGTCAATTGGTTAATAGGGATAAAAGTTTCTTCCCTATTAATAGTGTTACCTAGTAATACTAGTCATTCTAATTTGATAAATTAAAAAGCAGTAAAATAACCGGTTATAAAATAATGATAGTACAAAAACTTTTTGACTGCATATGTATATAAATTGCATACCTGGGTAAAATTTGATGGTAGGGTGTCCATGGCTCCTTTTCGGTTCGGTTCGGTTCAGTTCGGTTTTATATATTATCGACTTCTCTAATAATTTAATGTGACAAGACAATAAAGTAACTTTACAGAACGCTCATAAAACAGAAACAATAATAATTAACTTTAAAATTTAATATACAAGTGCAATACCAAGAGAAATAGAATTCTTACTAGATTTTGACGTTTTGTATAATGTGAAGTTGTGAATTGTGAATTGAAAGTTAAAGGACAAAGACAGTAACGAGTAAGGTACTAAGATTATATTTACTAATATTTATGTAGGGGTAAAGTTGGTAAATTACTATCATTTTAATGGACTATCGATTGACCCAACAACCCAATATTAAAAAATTAAAATCGATCAGATAACCCAATAATTTATTTTTATAAAACCACTAAAACTTTATTAACCAAATAACCAACAACAATAAACTGATACTATATTTTTTTTTAATTTATTGATTGGTTCGATTTTTACGACCCCTATTAGATATGGAAAGATTTTCAAGATTTTTCTTGATAACAAAGACGTGTCTCACATTTTATGGGTACACGTCAGACATATATATTATTTTTTTCTCATATTTATCCTAATAAAATTGTATTAAATCATGTGAGCTAAGACGCAATGATTATGAAAAATAGGCAGGGGTATGGAGCTTTACTAGTAATTTAGGGGAAGTTAGGTTAGGCTTAAGTGTATTATGTTGGTGAATGAGTGACGGCTTCATATATATTCTTCTTATCTTCTTTGCAAACAAAACCAACTAATTATTTTCTATAATAATAACTTTTTCTTTCGTTCTTGTATTGAAGTCCGACTTTTTTAAATCCGCATCTCATAAGGTTCATTCTGGAAAGCTCTCTAGACCAAGGACTTCTTCATACTCTGAGTTTAAATTTAAAATCTCTGATTAAGAAAGAAGCAGTTCTATCTATTGCACGCATCATTTGATGATATTTGCTATAATAATCTGTCTGCAAAAAAAAAACTTTTATTCACTTCCATAGTCATGGGGTTCTGTGGGTCCTTCCCATGTCATCCTCAACATTTTTATTTTTAAGAACTATATGTTATATATTGGAATCTTATTAACCATATAAATTTCATTGCTTTAAATCTAAAAAGTTCTTAAGCCACTGGGGTCATGACAACTCAGACTGGAGTTCATATGTTCCACCAAAGTGTTGTCTTTGTTGAAAACATAATCATTCAAATTAAAGCCTTCATATGTGATGTATCTATCGCTTAAATAAAATTGTTATACACTTTAATATGATATTTAACATGATATAAGAGGAGGTTGAGGTTCTCGATTCACTGCACATTGCTATCTATTACTTGTATATTCGATTTAATAACAGTCATTACACCGAATGTAACTTTGCATGACAAGACATGCAATAATAGATGTATTCGATTAACATCTAAATTATGATTCGATTCTCTTCGTAGTAGGGGAGGAGCTAGACAGGATCGAGGATCTCTTTAATGAAAAGTTACATTGTTTAATTTATATATAATTAAAATTATTTAATAATATTTATTTTTTGATTTAATGAAAGCTCACGAATGAAAATTATTTAATTTTAAAGAAACTTTACTTAATTATTATATGAGTGCAATTATATTCATTCTCTTCTACATATGTTATGAGTTATGCTATGTAGGTGGTTGGTTGGGACAAGTTAAGTCATCGAGTGTTGGTCTCGTCTAGATCTATAAAGTATTTATTGATGGAAGGAGGCTCTGAGTGATCACGATAATCGAATATCTGAATTCTCAAAACTTTACCAAAATCAGAGGTTGAAATTTTAGATCATCAATATCCCCGATAATACCCTTTGAGTTGCTTTAACATTCAAAAAACATAAAGTAAAATGGTCAATTGGTTAGTAGGGATAAACGTTTCTTCCCTATTAATAGTGGTATTACCTAGTAATACTAGTCATTCTAATTTGATAAATTAAAAGGCAGTAAAATAACCGGTTATAAAATAAAATAATGATAGTATAAAAACTTTTTGACTGCATATGTATATAAATTGCATACCTGGGTAACATTTGATGGTAGGGTGTTCATCGCTTCTTTCGATTCGGTTTTATATATTATCGATTTAATTTATTGGTTTTATATTTTTAAAGACACTAAATCAATAACCAAGTCAATAAAATATTTTTTATCGATTTTGATCTTTAACGATTTGGTTTTCGATTTAACCAATAAAAAAATGCTATTAAACAAATATATGGTTTCTCCAATAATTTAACTTGACAAGACAATAATGTAACTTTACAGAACGCTCATAAAATAGAAACAATAATAATTAACTTTAGAATTAGCTATACAAGTGCAATACCAAGAGAAATTAAGAGAAATAAAATTCTTACTTTAGATTTTGACGTTTTGTATAATGTGAAGTTGTGAAGTGTGAATTGAATGTTAAAGGACAAAGGCAATAACGAGTAAGGTACTAAGATTATATTTACTAATATTTATGTAGGGTAAAGTTGGTAAATTACTTCCGTTTTAATGGGTTATCGATTTACCCAACAATCCAATATTAAAAAATCAAAATCGATCCAATAACCTAATAATTTCTTTTATAAAACCATTAAAACTATGATAACCAAATAACCAACAACAATAAACTAATATCATTTTTTTCGGTTTGATTTATAGATTGGTTCGATTTTTGCACACCCCTATTAGATAAGGAAAGATTTTCAAGGATTTTTTTAGTAACAAAAAAAAGATGTGTCTCACATTTTATGGGTACACGTCAGACGTATATATTATTTTCTCTCATATTTATCCTAATAATAAAATTGTATTAAATCATGTGAGCTAAGACGCAATGATTATGAAAAATAGGCAGGGGTATGGAGCTTTACTAGTAATTTAGGGGAACTTAGGGTAGGCTTAAGTGTATTATGTTGGTGAATGAGTGACGGCTTCATAAATATTCTTCATTATCTTCTTTGCAATTAAAACCAACTACTGTAATTATTTTCTATAATAACTTCTTCTTTTTTCGATATTCGATACTTATATTAAAATTCAATTATTTTAAATTTACACGGCATAAAATTCCATTTGAAAAAGTTCTCTCAATCAAAACTTTTTTCATATTTAAAATATAAATTCAAAACCTCTAATAAAGAAATAGATCTCCACCACATCATATAGTGATATGTGCTATAATAATCTGTCTATTACCAACTTTATTCACTTCCATAAGTCATGGGGTTCTGTGGGTCCCTCCCATGTCATTCTCAACATTTTTATTTTTAAGAACTATATGTTATATATTGGAGAATATAATATGGGAATTTCATTGCTTTAAATCTAAAAAGTTCTTTAGCCACTGGGGTCATGACAACTCAGGACTGGAGTTCATATGTTCCATCAAAGTGTTTGTCTTTGTTGAAAACATAATCATTCAAATTAAAGCCTTCATATGTGATATATCTATTGCTTAAATAAAATTGTTATACGCTTTAGCATGATATAAGTGGAGGTTGAGGTTTTCGATTCACATCACATTGCTATTTTTTACTTGTTTTATTCTATTTTAATTATTGCTTTAACTCAATAAAAATGTTCTAAAATGACGGATAATTATTTTCAATAATTTTATAGAAACTTTTGAATATACATTTTAATGATATCACAATTTTGCTACAGATCTTAATCAATTAAATCTATTCAGACTAAGTAAATAGTTGAAACAGAAAGAAAACAAATGCACTTAATAGTTAAGATTAATCGAAATGATTAAGGGCATGTTTGGATAGCCTTATAGTTTGTGGCGGCTTATAAGTCATAAGTGAAGAAATCCTAACTTATGATTTATAACTTATTTATGGCTTAAAAATAATTAAATTCTTAAAAGCATTTTTTATTTTATTTAAACACTATATATAAAGTATTAAAAATTATTTTAATTTAAATACACTTTAAATAAGTCAATTCAAACCGGCTTTAAGATTCCAACCTAAAAACAAATCAATTTAAAAATTAAGATCTAGATCATTAAAACTATCTAAATCATCATTAATACTAAGTCATTCATGAAGTACAAATAAATGAGACATTTGTAAATGATATCATATAATTCATTATTTTCTTAATGGTGGTGTGAAGGGAATTAAAACATTAATTAAAATGGTACCAAGGGATCGTATAAACAAAATTGAAACGTGATTGTCACACAATTACACACTATTCTACACTCTTTTTTTCATTGTTGGAAATTAATGGGTTCAATTAACTTAATTTATGTCGTTATCATTCTTTATCCCAAGATTCACTTTTGAAGTTGACTTGCACTGTTATTTTCCATCTTTAATCACTTTGATCTTGTGCTAATTAATCATTAAACATTCTATCTTGTTGAAATAGAATCAACGGTTGTTTAGGAGAATCATAGTAGCTCAGTTGATCGGTTACATAAATTTTCAAATTTCTTCCTTTGTTGGTGGTGAGGATCTGATTTCTGACCTTGGAATCGCCTCCCTCGTTTTTCTTCTCCTACCCCAATTTATTATTTATTATTTTTAAAAAAGAATTAACTTTTGTCTCAGCCTCGTCCAAACTTCTACGCTCAGTTATATATCTATTTTAATTTTATGGTATATTCTAGTATCTTAAGAGTTATTCCTTGATGTAAAAAAGAATTTATATAAATAAATTGGAAAACTACTCAATGACTCAATGCCACTAATTGAACTTGTTTTTCATTAAAAATATATACTTTTAAATGAAATTGACGATCAAATATTTTTTAGAATATATTTTCCTTGGTGCCACACACATACCCTTAAATTCTAATCAATCGCATTATTAGTTGATGATATTTAGCAAGACAATTGGCTAATGTATACTTTTTGACAAAAATGCCAAAAGCAGAGCTGTTGAAGCTGCTTTTTTTCCATTAAGAAATCCAATGTTGTGTCACAAAAAAAAGGTAATGTTGGCTGCACTTTTTAATCATAAAGAAACTTTAGTACTGTTTTAAGATTCTTCCATGCAGTTTTAAAGAGAGTAGGAGAATTCTTGTGTGCATAGCCTTTTCCATTTGTCTTATCCCATCAAAAAGGCACACAACTACCTTGATAGAATGTATGCGTTCATTAATGATCACTCGATCAGGTTTCTTGACAAAACATAAGTGCAGAAAGTAAATAGCTCAAGGTAAGACAAACACAATAATTTTTACGTGGAAACTTCCTTGCTTAAGGGAGGAGAAAACCACGAGCCGTCTCACAGGATTTCAATCCAAACTCCATTTCACTCAAAAGTCAAAACAAAGCACATCTTCAGATTACAAACTCTTGTAACCTAGAAATTAAACTTTTAATCTCTTCCCCGCTATCTGTAGCAACTCTACTATAAAAAAAATGAAGCAATTACTCTTATTGCCCACTAAACTAACTAACTCTAATTGATCTAGACTTCAACAACCCGATATAGCTAACTTTAGCTAAGAATCGAAGTCCATCATTTTTATATTAGTAGCATATATACAAATATAAAGAATGGAAAATGAGACATAGAAACCCAATTTCAAGAGGGTTTATGGTAGTGTCACTATTTGGTTAAAGGGAAAAGGGGAAAAAGAGTCACAAAATACCTTTTAACTATTCGAAATTAATAATATTTGCCCTCGGTTTAAAGTTTGATTATTTTGACTATTCGAAACTAGTAATATTTGTCCTCTATTCAAAGTTTGGCATAGCCATTGTAGCAACCCCTTGGGAGGATGTCACTAAATATTAATAAAATTAAAACTTTCTGCAGAGTATTTTCATAAAATAAAATATAAAACTTATTGACAGTATATTCATGAGTAGAACAAAATAAATAAATAAATAAAGGATTCAATTTATCAATTATCAAATCTAGGGTTGTTCATGATTATGGTAAAAAAAATCAAACCAAACTGCAATCTGAACCAAACTAATTTTAAAAAAATCGATAGTTGGTTTGGTTTTGGCTTTACTAAAAAAATCCTAAAAATAACCAAATCAAACCGACAAATTAGATATAATAAATTTTATATTTTATTTTACGTTTATATATTATGATTATTTTATATTTTATTTTACATTTATATATTATTATTTTATATTTTAGATATTATTTTACTTATTATTTTGTAGAATTAGAAAAAAAATGATAACAACAATATTTTGTAAAATTATGATAAAAGAAAAAAAATTACAATTAGAGATTTTAGCCCTCCCTAAAAAGGTAGTATATAATATTGATTGAACATTTGAATATGTAAATTTTAATTTAATAAAAATAAAATAGATATATAAAAGTATATTGATATTTTTTTTTCACAATTTGAATCTCAGAAACACTTTTAAAAGAAAGATTAACCAAACACAATTTGCCTATGAAAAACACTTTTCAAATGAATTAGCCAAACACAAACTGTTTTTTTTTTCAAAAACACTTTTATGGAAAGCTATATTAAAAAAATGCTTCTAAATCACACTCCAAATTCTCTAAATCGATATCTTATTACATTTAATAATAATTTAAAATATTTTTTATTTTTAATAAAATTATTTTTTTTCTTAAATTTCAAGCTCATAAGTTAAACATACTTACATTAATCGATATGGAAGAAGCAGAGACAGAGCTAGTGGAGGTTCATGAGTTCGGACGAACTTGCTAGCTTTTCCGTAGACCTTGTATCAGTGTATGTGTATTAGAAAATTAAATAAATGTATATGTATATTAACTTGTGAACTCCGTAACAAAATTGATTGACAACTCAATGATAAAAAAGAAAGGTAAAAATATTTTTCATACTCGTATTATGGGTTATTGAACCCCACTATCAATAATAATAAAAAATTATTTTTAAAGAAAGAATGTTTGCAATATTTATTTCATTTGTCTCAAAACTCCAAACTCCTAACCTTTGAAGAAGTACGTATTTAGAAAGCTCTTTGTAACCATATAAGATATATTCTTTAATTGGCTGACAGAGTATCTTCTACTATAGTACCACCAGTTCTGATTGATAATTACATATGTGGATTTTTCTGATGTCATTTCATTTGTATATATATATTTATTTGCTTATTTTAAATTTTGTATGAGTTTTAAGAAATAATAATTGAAATGAATATTTTATAATAATATTTATATTAATTGGCATTTAATATAATGTCCTCAAAATTAATTTAAGAAAAAAGTAATTAATACAAAAAAAAATTAAAGAATCTTAATATATTAAAATAAAAATATATTTTTAAAATAATAGATATAGATAAATAAAAATAAACTAGAACAAAAATAGATGAGCAAGTTTAATGAGCCGTAATTTGGTACTCCCTTCGTCCATTTTTAGTTGTTATGATTTTCTTTTTTAGAGTCAAATGATAAGAATTTTGATTAATATTTTACGATGTATTTCTTCATTATATTGATATGCGAAAAATTTATAATTTATAATATTTTTCGTATAATTTTTAAATATTTAAATTTTTATTTTAAAATATCAAATTAATATAATTTAAAGTTGAAATCCTTTCATCCTAATCATGAATTTGGGTGGGTCCTTTAATCATTAATTCCCAAAGAAAATGAAAGTAGAGCGATACACACAATACACAAGAAATTGTTAAGTGACTTGACTTGAAGACAAATAATTGAGATGTGTCTTCACTTTACATGTTGGCACGTATTTAATTAATTAATCACTTGCACCTTAGGATCTTTAGCATTTGCATTTTCTCATTTTGATTTATGATGTTTGTATATATGTGTAGACAAATATAAAATCATCTTAGTAGCTTTCAACCATTATGTGTAGCGGTCCTTCGATTTTTATAATTCTTATTAGTATGCTACTCTTCGGGTAGACAATGAAGTTTTATTGATAAGTTCATATCAAATCTTAAATCTATGATATATCAATCAAATTAAATTACTGATTAATAAAGTTGGATTAATATTTAAGTCAAAATTATATGACTTAAATAAAATTTAAATTATATTTGGGTTCGTCCATTTAGTTGACAAGACGAGTCCAACTCACATTCTTCAAGCCTAAGATTCTCTAAATTACTTGATCAAAATACCTCTAAAATACTAATTTACGCTTATATAAAAGGGTTTTCATAAGACAGTAGGGCACACAGAAATACATAGAGAATCTTTTTCTTCAGTAGTGATCTGCAAGTCTTTAAGTCTTTGCTCCAAGTGTTGAGCCACAAGTATTTCATCAAAGCAAGAACAATCGTCAAGAGAAGAATCAAGGGATTACATCTCTTTTCTTAAAAATTTCATAAAGATTGTATCATTCGCACAAATTCAAATATAAATACTATAGTTAGCTTGCTATTTTCCTTTCATGTTTGTAGTATTTTAGGAACGAAAATTTAATTGCATACACTCCGTTATGTTTATTTCAGGACCTTTAAAAAAAAATACTTATAAATATAATTTAAGAGATAAGTGTCAAAAACACACCTAATCTATTTCCTTTTCTGAATTTCAAATCTAAACTATTGGAAGTGTAAGTTTCATACCTAAATTATCACTTATTAATTTGAGAAACACATCTCAGTGTGTGTAATTCACTCTCTCTTTTATTTGCAAAAACCTTGACACGTGGCATTTCACATGGATAAAATATTTCACCTTGACAAAAATTAAATAAACTATTGATATTAATTAAAGACTAAAGTATTACTATTCCAATTTTTTTATATAAAAATAATTATTTTCTTAAACTCCTATAAAATATTTTTACATTTCCTCCCCCATTCTTTCCTAAAAAAATTGATATTATTTTTTGTTGAAAACATAAAATAAAATTCTACTCACCCCATCTAACCCTCCACTCCTAATTATTTTTTTACATATTTCTTGTTTTGTGTTAGATGTGTATATAGGAAAATATTTTTTTTCTATTTACATATCGAATATAACAAAAATAAAATTTTATTTTAAAAAAAGTCTTATGGCAAGTAAAAAATTATATATATATGAATAGAGAGATTGTATTACACACACCATGATGATAGTGTAATAAAAGAGAGAAGTGTGTTTCTCAAACATATAAGTGATACTTTAGGTAAGAAACTCACACTCTCAATAGTTTAGGTATGAAACTAAAAAAAAAAATGGATAATTTAGATATATTTTTTATCCTTATCTCATAATTTAATAGAATAGAAGAAATCTGTATCTATTCAGATAGGGAGATATCAACACAAGTTGTATAATCAAATTTATTCAAAGCTATGAAGGAAATCTTTATAATCCAAGGGAATTGAATGACACCACATCGGTGATTGGAACTACTATAAAAAAAAATCTATTCTTTTATCTTTTATTTATTATATTTTTCATATTTAACTAACTTGCATGTAAGTCGACTAGAGCATAGTAACAACTGATTGTTAGTTCATGAAAAGATTTCAATCCCTCCCTCTTGAGTTTTGATGCATGGATATCCGAATGTAATTTCTAATTTATTGATGGGCTAAATTAAAATTACATAAACATATACAACTATATGTGGGTTTTGGTTAGAGGGTTTTTTTTCTGATGTCCCATGGTTAACTAGAAAAGTTGAGAGACGTTTAGTCTTGATTTTAATTAGAATATAAGTACCCACAAGCAGGGGCGGAGCCAGCCTTCTGTTAGGGGTTCATCCGAATTATCTTCGATGAAAAATATTACTAATTATATATGGTTAAAATTATTATTTTTATGTATATATAATAGATGTTGAACCTCCTTCGGTTAGTTCATGTGTTTAGTTCTTCATATGTTAAATCTCCTTATTAAATTTTTTAGCTCCGCCACTGCCCACAAGACAGAGAATTTTATCGGCTCTCATGAATTCAATATACTTTTATGTTTCCGATGATTTGATATGATAGATCTTAAAAGAATGATGATCTTCATTTTAAAGTTTTAATTCCGAACATTCAATTTGGTAAGTAACCTTCCTTTGAAAAACACGTTTTTTTTGTTGTTATAATGTTTATGGTGTGTCCATAATTATTCTCGACGAATGAAACTTAAGCTATACAAAGAAGGAATTTAATTTTACAAGTTAGGTAACGATCGATATAGACAAAAACACCAAATAATTTAACATCTTCACTTTACTGGTTGGCACACAAATAATTTAAAGGAAGCTACCTTAATTAACTAGCATAAAATCATGAGGAATTTGCATTTATCTCATTTATAATGCTTGTTAATTATATAGTCTAGACAAATTTTTTCATCTACATAACTACATTGACTTCACATCCTTTTTTCTTTTACTTATGTCTCTTGATCTGTGATTTTGTCTTATTTTTTATATTTATAACAAAAGATATCGTATCAACAAAACCTCATAAGACATAGTATGACAATTACGTTCATTTACGAAGTTCGATCTTCAATGCTATATACCTGCATTAAGATATTCAGCTCTTGAATTCTACTTATATATGATATAG
Organism: Solanum chiquidenum; assembly: GCA_029582725.1. NCBI lineage: Eukaryota > Viridiplantae > Streptophyta > Magnoliopsida > Solanales > Solanaceae > Solanum > Solanum chiquidenum. Next base: position 21,815 of record JAJOOS010002655.1, read on the forward strand.
GTGTATAATTTAAATAAACTTAATAAATGATTTGGGGAATGACCTCATTAATTCATTTATATACTTGCGGATCGTTTTTAATAAATAAATGAGTTATTAGTTATTCATGTATTTATTCCATTTTTTATTCTATACTCTAAAACAATACAAAAATTCACTTGACGTATACATATATTAGTTATATAAGTTTCTAAATTACAAATATAACATCATATTAATTTTAAACATAAATAACTTACCTCCTTAATCCTTCCACTTTATTAAACATGATACTGTTATACATAATTTAACACTTATTTTGATACCAGCCAACTACAAACGACCCTTTAGAGTTGAAGTTATAATCTTATTGTATTTGTAGTTTACAAACTAAAACTTCAATGTTAAGCTTTGACATTTTTGGGTTCAAGACTTGTACAAATTACTCTCTCCGTTCACTTTTATTTGTCACAATTTGATCTAGCACATCCATTAAGAAAATAATTAATGATATAGATATTTTACCAAACTATACCCTATTAAATGATGTCTTCAAAATTGATTTGAAAAAATAAGTATCTAATATTGAGGGTATAACATGGAAAAAAATATTTTTTCGGGGAGTAATACAACTATTTGGGACTAATTGTTTGAGGATGTTCGGATTGGAACCCGAGGAGCTCTGGTTAGAATTTTGGAATCCAAAAATCATATCTCATAAAACGTTTTAGGCTCTACTTTATTTTATAGAATTCAATGATAAAAAGGCAAAAGGCTAGTAAACATATATAAAACACTACTGTTAATAACCTTTTAGAATTCATACTTGAAATAATATTCACAAACATATATAAAACATTACTGTTAATAACGTTTTAGAATTCATAATTGAAATAATATTCACAAAAGTTCGTTAGGCGTGAATTAAATAAGTCAAGCCAATTATCATATTATGTTATTATTTTACTATAGCTCCAAAATTATTTTTCTGATTTATTATTAAAATTATTTTTAAAATATCTTATTTTTATGTAATAAAAATGACGAATCTTGGACATAATGTGATGGTTGCTTTGTATTGGGTTGGAGAAATAATTTCTGAAATGAACGGATTCAAATATACTAAATGTGCTTGAATGACTAACTATATTGAATTGGTTAGATTGTTGCATGATAAAATGAGAACAAATAGTGAAAATATGCAAATGGATATTTTTGAAAAATATTCATGTTCAATTCAAGGTAACGTGAGAATAACCAACCTTTATATTATTGGTGGAAAATATCCATGTTCAATTCAAGACAACTAACATGATTATTTAGGATGATAATAACTGTAAATGATAGATAATGATAATAACAATGGACATCGATTTTGTTATTATTGAGTACGGTAATGTTGGATGGTGGGCATTGGACAGTTTAGTACTAGAATATTGGCTTAAATGAAATTGCCTTAGCTTAAGCTTATCATTAGTGTATTTCCATTGGAAGCAGACATAATGATAGAAAGCTTGGGCCGAATGGAAGGGGCCTGCAACGATGAAAGACTTACATAGAAAGAACATTTGTAAGAACAATTATTATTGCGTCTCAATCTCAAATGAGTTTGGAGTTGGAATTCTTATTTCTTCATTTATAATGAAAATCAATAGAATCACCTCCCTCTGCATCTACTATTCATTGTCTTCCTTCACTGTGATGTCTTTTAACTTCTCCATATTTTAGTATGTTCATTTTCTTCATAATTTCTGTTGTGTATTAGAGCTCATTACAATAACTCTGCTAAATGTATTTTTCATTCTTTTAACATATGACCATCTGTATATATCAAATTCGAAGCACCTTTCGCCTCCTCTTAAGATTTACGAAAACAATTCCACAACATACATCCGCCATCAAGTCAAATAAACCAACAAAAACATCAACACTAGATGTGGCTGACATGCAATCTGAGTTACAATACATAACTTAATGATTCACATCAACGCAAGACAAAGAAGCCTTAATAACTATTGAGTGTAGGAAAGCAATACTGGAGGACCAAAAATGGCTAGTACTTTTGAGCTGGTTTTTGGGTAGGAAGCAAACCAAAACGCTTCTTCAGAAGCACTCTTTGCCTTGAAAATTTATCATCTGGCGAAAAGCGGGCTGCAAAGAACAGACCCCAGGAAAGATCAATAACAGCAAGAAACGGGCATGTTATAGTATCAGAAACACATTGCTTTTTGTACTCTTAAAGCCAGCATAGATACAATAGATAAAGAGGACTAGATTACCTGGGTGAGCAGATTGTGTGGCCAAACCCAGTGGTGACTCTTTCTACATTTATAAAAAGTTAAAGAAGTCAGGCCACAATGCATGTTTAGGAAGTACAAGCAAAACTCAAGAAAACAAAGATACTATTTGGGGTTTGGGGAGCAACAGTAGGTCAAGAAAAGAACATAATAACGGTCAAGTTGAGTGCAGGATCTTTTATTACTAATGACAAGTTCCAGCTTGTCAATAAAACTCATGAATATACGAGAGTCAATTCTCTCAATATGCGCTACGGGTAAACAGTTTCAAAAGGAAAATATACGCTATGGGTCAGACACTGAACTATATCAGTAACTCTTCATACAAAAATTATTAAGAAACACTCCCAAGTGAAAATGTTGTCAAGCAAATTTCCTTGTCACCCCTATTCAACCCAAATCAAAATCTACAAAGAAAAATGAGACTTCTGTAGGATCAACTGACTAAGTAGACCTTTTCAGAATGAATAACCCATTTGAATAATAAATGCCTCAATGTTTCATCTTTTCAGGTTGAACCAAGTATAGCGACATTCAGGCGATACTTGTTCTATTTTGTACACCTGAAAGCAGTGCTCCACTCAAGGGGATCACATCTCTAGCTTAACTTATTTGTAGACATCAAAACTCAGACTCAAATACTTGTCCCAGGCAAGTGCAGAACTCAATTAGGTACTATTATTACCGGCAAGCTGCCTAGTAACTTTGCTCGATGAGTAAAGTAAGATTGAGCTTATGAATGATGTAACTTACTTAACACAGCCCTCAGTTATGGCTAAGGACATAGCAACTTTAAGGACAAAAGTCTTATACCCTAGAGGAAAATAAAAATGACATTTAAATCTTCCCGTTGTAGAAAGTCTAAAAAGTTAGTGTTACCTAAGAGTCCCCCAATGTGCCCATTAAGTCTTAGCCCAAGTGCCTAACCATCAATTGAGGTCCTAAAACCAAAAGCTCTCGGATTCTCTCAAGTGTGTGATTCTTCCTAATATCTTGGTTTCTCTACAAGTGTGTTGGAGAGTGCTAGTTACACTAAGGGTGATTGCAAAAATGTAGACATATCACATATCCCTAATAATTAAACAGAAAAAGGGTATAAACCAATAACTGCATCTCAGATAAACCCGTTATACTATTAACTGAATGAATGTGCCATTGTCTTCTACAAATAATTAAAAAATTAAAGTACATAAGAGATTTCCTTTTGTCCAGAAAACACTTAAGCTCCCATTTTCAGGTCCAATACAAAACAGAAAAAAGGTTCCCTATCTATATTATTTTTGTATGACCAAGGGAAACCGCACAGGGTAAACCCCGCTCCTATGGTAGATCACACTAGGCTAACCCCGTATGACGAGTTCAACCCTAGAAAGCCAAACACCCCTGCTGTCTCAGGCAAGGAGTTTCGTACTTAACTTGAGACCTCCATTATGGAGATCCCAAGCCAAACTATCTGAGTCACCCCGAAGAGAAAGGGTTTAGGGTTTCCCTATTATATACATGAGGAAGACGAAAGAACTGCATACTTCCTACAAAACAGTGGATATGTAAAACCCAAAAAAACAATGCACGTGTTAAAAATGATTTGCTGAAGAGATATACCTTAGTGGTGTAAACTTTGTCACCATTCTCATTGATGTAGAACTGGAGATACATCTTCTCTAATGCTTCACCTGACGACAGAAAAGCAGGAAAAAAAACTCAGCAAAACAGCAGAAATCAATCAATTCCCAGGTAACAAATAGAGACGATCAAAATGAAAAAACACAACACCCACATGAAATTGAACAAAAAAGATTGAATCTTTGAGTACCTGAGCTGCTTCCGGCTGGTTTTTTTTTTATGGAGGAAGCTAACAATTGATACAGAACAGTTATTAGGGTTCCATCATTATAAAGAAACCCGGAAAAAGTTAAGGACATAAAAGGAATAATAAAAATACAACGAGGACAAAATAGTAAATTAACAGAGTCCAACACGTCTCGCCTACCAATGTCACCTTTCTTCTTCACTCCAAAAAAGCTGAAAGACTGAATTTTTTTTTGATCTTCCATTGTTTGCGTAATTTCAAAGACAATGTCGTTCGAGGAGGATGAAGAATCGTTTGAGCACACGCTCCTTGTGGTGCGTGAGGTGTCTGTTTTCAAAATCCCGCCGCGTCCGACGAGCGGTGGTTACAAGTGTGGTGAATGGCTACAATCCGATAAGATCTGGACGGGTCGGCTCCGGGTTGTATCCTGTAAGGAACGTTGTGAGATCCGACTCGAGGATCCGAACTCTGCTGAGCTGTTTGCGGCGTGTTTTGTGCCGCCGGGACAGAGAGAGAGCTCGGTGGAATCGGTGTTGGATTCGTCGAGGTACTTCGTGTTGAAGATCGAGGATGGGAGAGGGAAACATGCGTTCATTGGACTAGGCTTTAACGAAAGGAATGAAGCATTCGATTTCAATGTGGCGTTATCTGATCATGAGAAGTATGTCAAGAGAGAGCATGAGAAGGAAGTTGGAGATGGTGAAGCTGGTGATGATAATCACATTGATATTCATCCTGCTGTTAATCACCGATTGAAGGTATCTGATTTTTAAAATTTCTTTACAGTTGCTTAGAGAGGATAATTTAGTAGTAAATGAACCTAAATCGTATGCATTTGCACTGCTATATGTTACTGAATACTGCCGAATGATAGATCAGCCTAAGAGAACTACATTTTTTTACTCCCATAGGAAGTTTGTGAATAACAACAACAACCCTGTGTAATCAATCACACAAGTGGGGCCTCGTAGAGATAGAGAGGGTGTTTCCGATAGACCCTTGGCTTAAGTTTGAGAATGACTGGTTATTTGATAATGAACAAGGAATATCTGCCCTCCTGCTAATCTTGATGGGTAATTTGTTAGATGCTTTTTGTGAATGTTCCCATTATAAAATGAGAGCTGGATAGAATGATCAAGTTAGATAGAAATTGAGCTAATATAGGATTGAATTCAAGTAGATGCTTATCGAACAGTCAAAAGAAAGGATACTATTTTGCAAATCTAGTAGCTTCAAATATCTCTAGAGCTTTGGAGATTCTTTTACAATGACTACACCTTTTGTTTTTGCTAGTGTTTGGGAGCATAAAAATTACCTGGCTTGTTTGTTCATCTGATTGGGTGTTTGTTTCTTTTTTAGTTGTAAGTACTGATGCAAGGAAAACTATGATGTTATGTGGATTCCTGCCCGATGATTCGTTTCCCTGATTTGGTTTTATTGTTATGCCCTTCATTTCTCCAGTTCCTTGATCTTCTTGTTCGGACGTAATGTTGCCTGCTCTGTTCCAATATGGCATAGCAATATGTTCATGTCGTGGTTTGTGTCGCTATTTTTGTTCAAAAGTAACTCTTTTAGTAATTGTTGTCGTCATTGGATTGTCCTCGATAGCAATCTTTGCGATTTTTCTTGGGAATAACTTGTGGTAGTTTGGTGTATAGGAAGGTGAAACAATCCGGATAAATGTGAAGAACAAACCATCTAGTGGGGCAGGCATGCTTTCGGCTGTGGGATTGGCGGCTGGAACAACAGGAGCTGTGAAAAAAACGCCATCCCTTGCACCTCCACCTAGTGGAGGTAGTAAGATCAGGTCTCCTCTTCCACCCCCTCCAAATGATCCAGTTATGTCTCGAAAGACGTCTACTACTCCCAGTATTGATTTCAAGGGGTCAAAAGAAAATGCTAGGCATTCCACTGATCCACTTTCAGATCTCTCTCAAATTGAGGTATTTTCTTATCCCCTTTCGCAGTGCTCCCTATGAAGGTGCTAGCTCTTTGCATATTACTAAACCTTAAATACCAAGCCCTTTGTTAGTGTACCTTCAGAGAAGAAGTAATAGCTAACAGTGACTTTGATAAAAAAAAAACTACATACCTAACAAAACCTTTGGAATCTTTTGGTCACTTGGTTTTATTATTGTCTCCTGCTCTAATAAATAATTCTTCTGCAAATATTGATGACAAATCCTTTGCTATCGAAGTGTTAGAATAAGGTAACTTCAATGTGTTGATTTTACAATAAAGTTGGAAGACGCCTATTGAACATAGTCTGGTTGCTGTATTCATAGAACAAAAGATCATGTGTCTCACATGTTGATTGAAACTTGAGAATCTAAATCTATAGTTCTGTGGGGTGTCAGTTCCGTTTTATATTGTTCTTCTCTGATTCATGTGATGTTCATTTTACCTGTTTCGATGACTACATATCATGTTGAAGTGAGCAAGTCTTTTAATAGCAAATATTCTTATTGGCATCTACAGAGAAGCCTTCCTTCTGCCACTGGATCTGGATCAAGTAAAACTAAAACCACAGCAGCTGGATGGGCAGCGTTTTGATTTTTGTGTGTTAAATATGGCTTACGTGTTGTATTACCATAGAAAAATACACCGGGATTCAGAAAATGGAAGAGAAATTTCATGGTAGTTTTTTTCCTCGCGTTTTGGAATATAATTGCAATGGAAATATGTTAATGTACTGGCTTGCATCGGAATGGCGCTTCTGTATTACATGCAATAAAGAAAATATCTTATTTTACATACATCTGTCGAGCTTTGTTGAAGTAACTGATTTCGAAAACATATTTTCATCTACTAGTACATTTTATTTAAGAATTCAAGTCCTTGGTTTGATCCATTAGCTTATATGACTAGAGATGTTTTAGCTTGTTGTGTTCTTTTCTCATGCTCCTAAGGTTATTGGGATACTCCCTTGACTCAGTCAGCTAACTGAGGTTTGAATTTGGACATAATTTTTTTTTTACATATTTTAGAAACAACATAAAAAGTATTATGATCACAATAGGTAACAATTTTAAATATTTAAAAGGTATGATCAAAGAAAATATGATTCGACTATTCAAACAACTAAGCAAAACAAACAAATTGAGATGATTCCTCTTTTAAAGAATGAATTTTACTAGAGCTGACATTTTGGTGCAAAATAGTTATTTTCTTTGTTTCAATTGTGACACGTTTTTTTTTTAGTCTTTTCTAAAAAGAATGACACATTTATATATTAATAATAATTTCACTGAGATAATTTGTAGACACGTTTATATATTAGTAACAAACTTTTGTTCCTCATATTTATCTTTCTTGTCCTCACTAATCACTTGAGACTAATCGATGTTTTTTCCTCCTGCTGCAACTCTGCCTATTTACTACTCCCTTTGTTTCACAAATAATGGTCTAGTTTGACTTGACACGGAGTTTAAGAAAATAAAGAAGACCTTTGAATCTTATAGTCCTAAATTAAAGTTATGTCAATTGTACAAAATTGTCCTTTAATCTTGTGGTTTTAAACATGCCACGTGAAAAGTTCAATTAAAACGTTACCAAAAAAAGAAAGAGATCATTCTTTTTTAAACAGGCTAAAAAGGAAAAGAGGTCATTCTTTTTTAAACGGAAAGAGTAGCATTGAGTTCTCTAATTCAAGGAATTTCAACAAAACAATAAGACTAATGGATGTGCCATACTGTAACCAAATGAAACGAGCAGGTATTGTACAAGAGTCCTTCAGTAAGACCAAGCAAAAGAAGTTCTTTTCTTTTTCGGGGACGGCTTAATTTCCGGAGTAGCAACTGATCCCTGTTACAAAGAAAAATCAATGATTTATGGGAAGCAGAAAATTATCCAACTATGCACTGCCCATAGGTCAAACTACCTAGACCAAAGATGCTGAGAACTAATAAGAACGTCTCTCAGCCTACCTTGACCCTCAAAGGAATGGCGAACTTTCAACTGAAAGAAAAAAATTTGAATCACTTGAGATGTTTCTAACTGCTATACAGTATTTCATTTCTGAGAAAGTACACAAGTGTAGTTCATGGATTCATATGTTCAAACTAGGGACACATTACTGATCCTGATATTCAGGCTTTAGAACCCAGAAAGATCCACTAGGGTTTTTCTCAAGAATCGCTATTTCCTTTAATAGATTTTTGAACAGGGGCAGGTCCTTTGATGGTACCCTGTCCCTGAAATAATCTACGATACTGGCTGAATTGGTTTTTCCACCTCTCTGTTGTATAAATGTACAGATCTGGCGAACCAACACTTCTGGCTGAACCACAGAGCTAGAAGATGCACTCCGGTGCCCATTACTTACAGATCCTGCTCTGCTGTTGGAGGTTGAAGCTGGCGTACCAAACTGATGAACAAGTCCATCACTAACAGCTTTCTCTCGATTCCCCCTAATCTTAGCCAATAACTCCGCTGAAGACAATGCTTTTCCAGCAGATGCCCCTGCAGGAAAAGCATTTCCCCTAATAGCATCATAGCCATTCAAGGATTCTTCAGATGATTTACTCGTTAATTGAGGATTAACAGTAGAACCAAATTTCTTTTTAGCAGATGATGGCCCTCCAGCAGCTCCTGATTTGCCAGTCCAGGTTGGCACTGCTACACT
>JAJOOS010002656.1:0-26120 GCA_029582725.1 Solanum chiquidenum
TATAACGACTATTGAGTTAAATATTTGCTATTGACAATATTCTTCCATATTCTCTGTGGGATCGACCCCGACTCATAGTTGGGTAAATATATTGCATACGATCGTTTATATTTCTTTTTAAGAAGTATATTTGAACGTTATCACATGTCACCATGGGTTGTAAAATAAGTATGACTACATGTTTTACTGTTTTGGGATGTGTAAACCCAAGTCTTGTAATATATTAAATTTACAGTTTACTTTGAAGGTTTTTATGAAGCATGAACCAATCAAGCTTCGGTACCCCGAAGTTGGTAATGATTTGTAACGTGTCTTGTAGTAGTATAGATAATACATGAAAATCTCTTAGAGTATTTTAAAAATAATTTTGAAAGATTCTTCCGCCGTAAGTTGGGACTCTTGTCTTGTTTAAATTTGAGATCAACTAAACTTCTAAATGACAAGCCGTTATACCTTTCACTTGTTATTTTGGGATAAATTCCTCTTATAATTATAATTTATATATCTTATATTAATCCCTTTTAAATGTGCAAGTATTATATTTGCTTTCTTGTTACGTAGTAGCATCCTTCCGAGAGGGTTGTTACAACGTATGTTAGCTAAACCTACGCTAGTGATGTCTCCATGGAAAGAGGACGGGGATGGGGAAAGGAAAGACCAAGATGGGAAAACATTTTCTGGAAGTGCTATTAGAGCAAGATTGCAACCAGAGGCGACGCGCAATGGGAAGGCGAGGTGAACACCAATGACGCATGAACTGGAGCACCCCCCCCCCCCAATTACAACCACAAAGAAAGGTAAGGATCCGATTGAACCATGGGCTAATCTATTTGCTAAGAATAGATGAGTTACAAATGGTATGGCTCTATCTTACATCCCACCTCAAGTAATTGATGGAAACCAGTCATAAAGTTAGATAAAATAGAGGTGGAAAGGGAGGCTTCAAAGTGGAAATGTGCTCTGATAGTGTATGTCCTAGGTGAGTCTCCAGGGTACAACACTATGCATAGATATATTAGCCAGACCTGGACAGAGGTAGCGGCGCCTGAAATATTCATGCATGAAAAGGGGTATTTCATAGTGCGAGTCCAATCTGTGGAAGATATGCAAGCTATCATGTTTTATGGGTCGTATTTTATAAGCAATAAACCCCTAATATTAAATAACTGGACAAAGGACTTTGATTTTGATCAGGAATTCCCCACAAAAATCCCTATATGGGTCAAATTTCCTAGCCGACTTATGAATTGTTGGGGATGTGATTCACTAAGCAGGATTGCAAGTGCCATTGGAATTCTCATGTTTGCAGACGAGTGCACGACTAAGAAGATGAGAGTCTCATTTGCTGTAATGTTGGTTGAGGTGGATGTCGCTAAGCCACTACCTGAGGAAATCACTGTCATGAATCCAAATAGGAAAACAATAGTAAATTGGGTGAAACATGACTTGAAGCCTATTTTCTGCCAGAAATACTAAGTAGTAGGTCAGCATGCCTCCCTGAGCAGGTACAAGGCAATGAATATGCACAAGCTATAAGAAGAAGAGCCCCTAAGAAGGTAGTGCAGAAATGGACCTCGAAGGAGGTAGATAAGCTATTTGTAACAACTACACTGGTAATGCCTGAACCTAGAATGGTAATGCCTGAACCTAAACAACGAAACCTCCCCAACAGCTGCCCCATATGGAATAATCACATCTCGACAACCTAGCCCAACCCTAACTTTAACTAACTTTCATATACTACAACCTACCCCTGTTAGGAATGGGTTCAATCCACTGAGTATGTCATGGGGTGTTGATTTGAATTGTTATCTTTCAGTGGTGTATTTCTACAACACTGGTGATAAGAGGAGAGAATTATGGATTAACCTCAGAGACTTGGCTATATGAATGACAACCCTATGGCTAATTTGTGGAGATTTCAATGCTCTTTTGTACCCTCAGGATAAGCTCTATGGTAATCCAGTACACCCTACAAAAATTGCAGACTTCTCAAATTACTTGCATGATCTATCTCTTAATGAATTATCTTGGAAAGGTGAATACTATACTTGGACAAACAAGCAGAACGACTCAGATAGAATCTACAGTAGGATTGACAGGGCACTTGAAAATTTTGAATGGATAATACAATGGGGTCACTTAGTAGTCAATTATGGCTTGCCAAACATATCTGGTTACAATAAAGTGTCTCAAACAATAATTTACAAAGATTAATCAATTGGAGTTCTAGGAATCTACCCAGAGATTAAGCCAGGCAAGGAATGATCTAGTCAATATCCTCAAACAAATGGTTATAAAGTGTACTAATGACTTGTAAAATCAAGAGAAAAACATAATAGAGCACCTCAAAAAGTGGTCAGAAATTGAGGAGAGCATACTGAAAACTTGGTGATACATGTGTCATTAAAAAGAGGACACATCAAAAGAAAATGAATGACCTTACATCCTTAACTGGTACTAAGCTACTTGCTCAAGAAGACATCAAACATGAAGTGTTACAGTTCTATCAGAGTCTAATGGGATCATCCACGTGCAATCTATTAGCAGTTACCAAACTTATAATGAGAGCATGGCTTACTCTTCCGCACCAATAAAGGATAGAACTTTGTGCCACTATGACAGATATAGAAATCATAAATAGTTTGAAGGCTATGGGGGAAGACAAGGCCCCCGGTATTGATGGCTACAATGTGGGTTTTTTAAGAAATCTTAGAATGTTATTAAATAAGATATTACTGCTATTGTACAACACTTCTTTATCATAGTAAGATATTTACTACAATTACCCTTGTGTCTAAAGTTGTCAATCCAATGAACATTAAAGAGTACAGACCAATAGCTTGTTGCACTGTATTGTATAAAATTATTGGGAAAATCTTAGCTACTAGACTACAAAAGATTATCTCTACCATAATCAACCCCACTCGATTTTGTCCCGGGTCGAAGAATCGGAGATGATATCATCATGGCCCATGAACTAGTAAAGTCTTATACTAGGAAACATGTATCACCTAGGTGCAAGATCAAAATTGATTTACAAAAGGTTTATGATAGTGTGAAATAAATATATCTCAAGCAGGTGATACAGGTGTTGAATTTTCTCAATCATATCATCTATTGGATTATGGAATGTGTGAAAACTGTTAGTTATTCCATACTTGTTAATGGGGAACCAATAAAGTCATTTCCTATAGCAAAGGGTTTAAGACAGGGTGACCCAATATTTCCATTTCTTTTTGCTATTGCTATGGAGTATCTCAGTAGATATCTCACCACACTTGTGGGAGTAAAACAGTTTAAATTCCATCCGGAATGTGCTAAAGTGCAAATCACCCATCTATGCTTTGCTGACAATCTACTCATGTTTTCTCTAGGTAATAACTCTTCTATCCAGGCTATGATGGGATGCTTTCGACTATTCTCAGGTGCCTCAAGTTTACAAGAAAGCTACATATATTTTGGAGGGGTAACCCCACAAGAAAATGATAGGATTCTACAAAGTATTGGCTTCACCTGTGGAGTTCTCTCCTTCAAATAATTAGGATTTCTTTTGTCCACTAAGAAGATATCCTTAATCCAATGGAACCCACTGATCACAATGATGATAGCTAGGATTTCCTCCTGGACTTCAAAGAAACTCTCATATGCTGGCAGAACACAACTAGTCCAATCTGTGCTATTTGGCATCCAAGCATAGTGGGCGCAACTATTTGTACTCCTTGCTAAGGTAATAAAACTAATTGATAGCTATTGTAGAAGTTACATGTGCTCTACATGTAATAATATCACCAAGAAGTCGTTGGTGGCATGGACTAGAGTTTGCTTTTCTCTATGCTTTGGTGGACTAAACTTGACGAATGTGAATATACAGAATAGAGCAATTATTGCTAAAACTCATTGCACTGGCAAAAAAAAGGACAAACTCTGGATAAGGTGGGTTCATACCTACTATATAAAAGGGCTACAACTTGAGATAATGAGGATACTTGCACAAGTGTGTTAGATGATAAAGAAGATATTTGAAGCTAGAACTACTCCTGACCAATTCTAATTTGATGATTCCAGCGGACATAGTCTAACAATGCAACTCTACATGCACTTGTGAATCCAGAACCTAGAATAATATGGAGGAACTTAATGTACAAAAAAGAAGCCAAGCCAAGAGCTAGATTTACACTATGTTGCAATTGCAGAATAAGATACTGACTACAGATAGACTTATCAAGTGTGGAAAACCTGTGTCTCCAATGCTCCCTTTGCACTTTACAGAATGAGCTTTGGGATCATATTTTCACTTCTTGTTATGGTATAGAACTTTGGAGAATAGTTCAACATTGGATCCAAACCGATACACCCCTTGCCATGGGATCAAGATCTTACTAATGTGCTAAGGAGTGCGAAGGGAAAGACACAAGCATCTCAAGTTTTCAAAATGGTTTTCACATAATTTGTACACTATCTGTGGATAAAGATGAATATGAGAATTTTTACAAAAAAGAGTAGAGAGCCTAATGTGCTAAAGATATAGATTTTTGTAGTGTTAGAGCCCCACTCAAGATTAGTGCCCTCATGTTTACTTTCAGCTTTAGTTGTGACTGAGTAGGAAGCTTTTTGATGTATTAGATAGCTAGTTGTGATAGTTAGTTATGGTGATTGTAACCGCTTTACATTGCTGATTAATGAAATCGTTAGTACCAAAAAAATTATACATAATACTTAATGAATGTAATATTAAAATTACAATAAATAAAAAATGTATAAATTTTGCAATAAATTTATAAAAAAATTATTCTACTTATAACGTTAACGAACTTAAATATAAATTTTTATTACATAGGTTTATAAATAAAATATAATATATAAAAAGATGTTATATAAATGGAGCATTAAAAATGACAAGGGTAAAATAATTTTTACATAGGATAAAGGGGGGGGGGGGGAGAGAGAATGACTATTTTTTCAAAGTTTAGGGGGGAGTTTGATTTTTAAATCAAAGTTGGGGTGTAAATGATTTTCTTTCAAAATTTATGAGAATAGTTTATTTATTTATATATTATATATATATATATATATATATATATATATTAAATAAACATAAAACCTCTTTTAAAAATTGTCTTTAGGCTACCTATTTTATTGAGTCGCTCATGTATCAAAAGGACATATATATTCAAAATCTTTGACAATCTTATTCTCTTTTTTCTTATTCAGAAACAGATCATGAAAATTTAATAAAGAAGATAGCTAAAGCAAGAAAATAGAACATAATTTGATACTATTTCACATATGATCAAAGAAAAATATGAATCTAAGCAAACTTTCTTTGTTCAATTAGACAAATCAAAAATAATTGTAAAATTAGTACAAGAAGAAGATATAAGAGTTTTCGAGCATTCATAAAATGAAGAAAGACTTACAAGTTACAACTTGTTTTGATGCACATGAACAAATATCGCTCGATTAGTTGAGGGATGAATTTCGAAGGGTCAATAATTTGCTTTTGCCGACTTAGAGCGTGGTGTTATGGCCCCTGTGGTCATTGCTTGGTTTTGTGTGATTTTACTATTTTGTCCCTTTCTGTTACTTTTGTGTAATGTACATGGTGTGTTGGGATGAGTGACATGCTTTTCGATGTGGCCAGAAGAGAGTTGTGTGAGTTTTTCCTTTTTGGAAGTCTTTAAGTTGAAAGACTTGACTTTGGCCTACATCTAGAGAATTTGATGTCGTATGAGGTTTTTCGTCAGTTCCATCAATTTTGAAAGATCCATTTTGAACTAGTGACATAGTTGGTTTGGGTTCCGAAACTTTTGGTGTAGGTTTGAGCCATTAGGCAAAAGTTCTTGAAAGTTTGGCAAATATTTGACTTCGGCCAATATTCTTGAAAATCGGATGAGAATTTTGTCAATGTGGTTAGCTCTAGAATATTGAGTTTGGTCTAGAACAACCTTTAGTTCGAATCTCAGGGTGATCAGCTGAATTTTATGATATTTTACATTTTGTTATTTTGGTTGCCTTTGTAATTATTGTCTTGGGTCAACATTCAATCAAAACTACCTCCATTTATTATTTTGTCAATTTCATTGAGTTTGAAATATCATTTTAGTGGGGTAGCATAGTTCATATGTGTTCATAGAATGTTACTAATCTAAGTTTTTTTACTAATTTATTGACTAGTTGTTTTGATATTCAGTCATGCATGTATGGTTTGAAAGGTGTTATGTTGGTGTGGGTTCTCCTTTAAAATAAAAGACAAGAAGACAAACATGAGTTGGGTGTTGTGGGATTACTGCAAAATAACCTAATCCTAAGAAGACAAAAATATGTTAGGTGTTGTGTTTGTGTGCGGTGTGTATATGTAGGGTTATATGTATGGGGTTATAATACAATAAAAAAAAATCTCACTATCATGGACTTTAACTTACTGGAACTGTTTGGATATCTCTTTGTAATTAAATTCTCATATTCTCTTAGTGACATTGGGGTTATAGGTGTGTATGTGTGTGCTTCTTTAGTCAATTTGTATTCTATTAGTGACTTGTAGTTCATTATTGTTAATGTCTATGAATATAGGTATGAGTGGATTTACGGTCATTATTTTAAAGTTATATTACAGTACGATCTTATTAAATGAAGGTGAGGAAGTAAAATATGTGGGTGAGTTAGTGAGAGAATATGTGAACGTTGATATGGATACAATGTCATATTTTGATATTAAAGACAACATTAAATAATTATGGTATAGCTCAAATTACAAATATAGTATCTGGCCACCTAACAATTGCATCTTAGGAGATATTGACAATGATGATATTCTCTTGGCAATATGTAATTGTTTACAAAATGGGATATTCTCGATATGACAATGATGAGTAATTGCTTACAAAATGGATTATTTTGGATGTATGTGTGCGCACACATGCTTGGGGAGGAATTTGATGGAGCTTTTAATAAAGTTGAAACCACTTAAAATAATACTAGTCAAAACATTAAATATAATGAACTAGGTGAGGCTATTTTTAATGAGGCAGATGTATCTAAATTTTACCTCAAATATTCCTTCTATATCAGATCCAACACCTCTGAATAATGATCCATCAAATTCTTAAGATAGTGAATACTCTTAAAAAGAAACTGATAGTCAACTGATCATAGTGATGGTAGTGAAGTATTTGGAAATGACCATAATGTAAGTGATATTCTTAAGGAGTTAATAGAGTTTAGGGATAGGAAAAGATAATGTTGAACCAGATCATGAATTTGATGAGAATATCATCAGTAAAAATACTTTAGAAGGAAGGCTAAGGGGTGATGAACCATATTATACGTGCTCTGATGCTTGTAGCTTTGAAACTGACACAAATGATAGTTGTTTGAAAAAGGTGAAAAAATGAGGTTCAAATTATCTAAAACAAGAAGGAATAATTGAACAACCGAATATCCGAGTGTTCAAGCTGCGAGAGTTAATCAAAAAGAAGAATAATGGGCATGTTGGTATGACCATATCTAGAAGAACACGAGCTAAAATTTTGAATTAAATTATGGGCGATTATATTAAGGAGTTTGGAAGAATTCTTAAATATAAAAATGAGTTGTTAATGTCTAAACCTGAGAGTACTTGTGTGGTGAAGCTTGGTGACACTAATAAACTTGATAGGCAGTATTCGATATATTTTACATGTATTTTAAAGCATTCAAGATGATATTCATGTTATGTAAAACATATATTGGGTTAGATGGTTATTTCTTGAAGAGAGTATGCAGGGGTCAATTATTTATTGCAGTGGACAAAGATGATAATAACCAAATGCTTCCTTGCTTGGATTGTAGTAAAAATTGAGAACAAATATAATTGAAATTGGTTTATTTCTCTAATATAAGAAGACTTGGAATTAGGAGATTGAACAAGTTTCACCATCATGTCAGAAAGAAGGTAAATTCTAGTAGGAAAGGTTTTCTGTTTCACTATTACAATTTGTTGGTTAACTCCTTTTTTTTGTACATTAATTCGGTAATATTTGTTATAACTTGCATGGGCTGAATATAGCTATTAATGAGTTGTTACAAGCTTTTGAGGGAAAAAGTGTGCTAGGGATATTCTAGCAAATTGGTCAAAGAATTGAAGGAGACTGGAAAGGAAGAATTTGTTTTGGAAGTGTGCTAGAAGTACTTTTGAAGCTGATTTCAAAGAAATAATGAGTTGTCTAAATTAGGTAAGAAAATAATTGATAATATAATTTACTATGATTAAAAAATATTGGTGCAAAATGTATTTAGTTGTGAAGTCAAGTGTGATGCAGTATATAATAACATGTGTGAGAGCTTTAATGCTTGAGATCTTAATTGCAAGACATAAAATAATTATTAGTATACCAGAAGAGATATGGGTTAAGGTCATGACTAGGTTGACTAGGTTAAGTGAATTTCCAAACTCATGGGTAACCAATTTCTCTCTAATGACAATGAAAGTATTTGTAACACCCGTATCCTATACAGACCAAAATGCAGATTTCAGAAGTTGCAGGTGCCAACGATGGGCACCACCCACTGACCGTAGGGTGACCCACGGACCGTATGTGGGGTCCGTGGATGGCCACATGCAACCCTCCCTAGAAGACTCAGACAGAAATTATCTAAGGGTCGACCCACAGACCATAAATCAGACAACAGGCCGTGGTCCTGATCCGTGGATCGAGACCCTCAGCAACCTCTCTCTGAAGTCAACACAGTTGACCCAGACGAACCGTGGGTCAGTCCATGGACCGTCGGTCAGCTTCGTCGATGGCCGGGACAACTTTTAAGTATGGAGTCGTTTGGTCTTTTCCCTATGCGTTGGACCCCTAAACTACGTTGTTTAACCACTAAACTACGTAGTTTTGGTCAGTTTTAGCCTAGCAACTAAAATAAAATCTACCCTAGTCAATTCATTCTCAAAAATTCATCATATTAGAATAAAAAGAAGAGAAGCAGTCGAGCAACCCTAGTCCAAGAACGCAACAGGTTTTCATCAGTTCTAGCCCCAAAATCAAAAGATTTCTCTGTGAATTTTGTCACCATGTATGTGGGATATCACTAGTGGATTCCTTTCACCCATTAGGTCCCTAGAATTTAGTCAGATTCTTGATTCCCTTATCATGTTTAGACCTACGGTTTTTAGAATTTCATATTTATGTTGTGATTCAGCTATTAGACTAATCCAAATCAGATTATCATATTTTTCATGGAATTATTTCTTAATTCTTGCTTGAAACTCAAAACCCTAGCTGTGTAGATTCGTTTAGTTCATAAATTACACTTGTTAGGTCAATTTGTTTAGATATCCATGCCTCATTTAAGAATGTTTCATTATCAGTATATTTATGTTGCATTTTCAGTTAACATGTCAGAATATCGAGTTATTCAGTTTATTACAGTTTTGTTGTATTTGATATGTTCTATATGGAGTAGCCTTAATACCGAGTTGGACTAGAGTCAGTCACCCTCATAGTCCCAGAACTACGTGCCCCCGCAGGTAAGTCCCATCTGCGGGCATTATATTTAGTCTTTTCAATAGAAAAGAATAGCCAAACCAACCCAGCTGGCTGGTCAATCTCAGAGATCTTATCGGCCGGCAAACCGGAGATGGACGTCCGGTGTGTCCGCACCCCCCTGAGTGGACGAGAAAGAAAGGATTTCTCGGAGCAACCCCCCAGGTTCCAGACCCAGGAGTCAACTTTCCCGTATGAGCATTCGGTACATGTATCAGTCCGTGGAAGAGTGAAAGGGTCACCACTACTGAGGATCCCCCCCTAATCTTAGATAGGATATAATTGATCACACCAATCATGCCTCTATACCCTTGGCAAGGTATATTGGGTCCTCTCGATGAGGCATATACATCAGACTCCACATTTAATTCATATGGTTTTATGTCAATTATTAGTAGCTCCCACGGACAGATTCTAGTGTATTTACCAGATTATCAGTTACAGTTCATTATTCAGTTTCAGTATGTTATAAACTTGGCCACTACATACAGTTAGTTCATATTCAACATGCTTAGCATATTCTTCATGTTCATCTTATATCATTGATCAGTATGCTCTATTATGTATGTATTGTTCAACTTTATCCTATTTTGTATGCTCAGTACCTTCCAAGTACTGACGAATACTCTGCGCTACATTTTCTCGTGATGTAGGTTCAGGTCCTCAGCATTCAGATCACGTATAGATCGGTTCCCTATCTCCAGTTCAACAACATCAGTGGTGAGCCCTCATTTTTCGAGGAAGATTGACATGCTATCTTTCTATTTTCAGTCTTTTAGTTTCAGTTTTGCTAGAAGTTAGCTGGGGCATGTCCCAGCAGCTCTAGTCAGTTATAAGCTTTTTTCATACATAGTTAGATTCAGTTTTAGTTGAGTTTGATCTTTCAGTTGTCATTAAACTCAGTTCTATATATTCAGATTTAGAATGAGTTTTCCCCATCATTTCCCCTTTATGTTATGTTTTAAGCTTCCACACAGAATTGTCTATTTTTAAGTAAATCTTTAAGTATGCTTATGATATGCCAGCTCAGGATTAGCTTAGAGTCACTCGTGATCCTAGATCCCGTGTCCGCATCCTGGGGGTAGCCTCGGGGCGTGACAGTATTGGAGCAATATTGATAAGTCAATGAAATGTAATATTGATAAGTCAATGAAATGTAATATTGAGCAAAATGAAGTAATATGATATGAAGTTTTGGATGGATACCAAAATCAAAATGTATGTTTAAAGAAGATGGAGTGTAATTGTAGATCTTGAATGCTGAAGGGGATACTATGTGCACATGTCTTAGCTACAATGTTGCAAAAGCAATATGATCCACATGATTTTATTTATTCATGCTACTCTAAAGAGAGGTACTTGATGACTTACTCACATTTCATTCAACCTAAGAATAACGTGTCAATGTGGTCAAAATCAATAAATCCTCTTGTTGCTCCATCAGTGATCAATAAAATGCCAGACAGACCTAGAAAGTTGAGAATTAAAGGGCGGGTGAAACTTAGGTGTCCGGTAAATTAACTAAAATTGAAATAACTATGATATGTAGTCATTACCAAGTAAAGGTCACAATAAAACATGATGTCATTTATTAAGTACTAAAAGAGTTGATTCTACTGCTAGAAAATAGTGTGCTACACCTAATTCGACTGTTGCAGATCAAGTTCAAGAAAGGAAAAAGGAAGACCAAAGATATATACATATTATGTGTCATTCTACTGCACAACACTCAATTGGAAAAAAATTGGACAAGGTATAATCATCAGTATAAAGAGAAGTTCCCTCCAACTACACAGTAGCGACTTGATTTTACCTGGGTTATATATCCAATAAAACATTCGTATGACTTTAATAATGTAATTACTTAAAAATGATCATCTCTACACCCTATTAAAGCACCGGTAAAACTAAATCTTTTTCCTCTTCCTTATTATTAAAACATCTACTACCAATATCGAATAACAGCTTTGCTAAACACTAGGAATACCAATAAAATATCATATCACCCAATGTTCCCATGTCCTGTGCATTCATCTCTCCTTTGAAAACTTTATCAAAAATAACCTTTCAAGAAATTCTCCTCAAATGGGATACATTATACTATTATTTTGCCTTAAAATGTCAAAATCCACATAAGTAGTAAAGGCACAAAAAATGCCACAAAATTCAAAAATAGCACTATCCACATACATGATAGTTAAATTGTCTAGTGTAGTGCCATACAAACATAATAGTAACAAGCTTCCAACTTAACATATTCTATTCGGCCTAAAATATTCCTGTAAGTAGATTTGCAGCAGTCAAGATGGCTGCTCCTGTGATGGCACACTGCACCACCTGGTCATGAGAACGTTCTTCTAGTGTTAAAGACAACTCTGCACCAGTTATTGCTCCCGCCAACGTACTATTTTTCTGCAACGAGAAACTTTCAATACTTAGAAAGCCTCAACAAACAGATTCTAGTGTATTGACCAGATTATCAGTTACAGTTCAATATTCAGTTTCAGTATGTTATAAACTTGGTCACTTCATTCAGTTAGTTCATAGTCAACATGTTTAGCATATTCTTCATGTTCATCTTATATCTTTGATCAGTATGCTCTATTTCATTTATGTATATATTGTTCAGCTTTATCATATCATGTATGTTCAGTACCTTCCAAGTATTGACGCATACGTTGCGCTATATTTTCTCGTGATGTAGGTTCAGGTCCTCAACATTCAGATCACGCATAAATCAGTTCCTGATCTCTAGTTCAGCAGCATCAGTGGTGATTCCTCATTCTTCGAGGATGATTGACATGCTATCTTTCTATTTTTCAGTCTTTCAGTTTCAGTTTTCCTAGAAGTTAGCTGGGGGCATATCCCAGCAGCTCTAATCAGTTAGAGGCTTTATTTCAGACATAGTTAGATCAGTTTTAGTTGAGTTTGATCTTTTAGTTGTCATTAAATTTAGTTTTATATATTCAGATTTAGAATGGGTATGCCCCATCATTTCCCCTTTATGTTATGTTTTAAGCTTTCGCACAGAATTGTCTATTTTTCAGTAAATCTTTAAGTATGCTTAGGATATGGTAGCCCAAGGTTAGCTTGGGGTCACTCATGATCCTAGGTCCCGTGTCTGCGTCCTGGGGTAGCCTCAGGGCGTGACAAACTTGGTATCAATGGACTAGGTTTAAGTGTCCTAGGATGTCTTAAAAGCCGCACTAAGTAGAGTCATTTTCATGGGTGTGAAGTGCACCACATCTAATGAGATGGAGACTACGAAGTGTTTTAGAAAAAACTTCACTTCCTTGATATTTTTATCGTGCGCGGGTATGATCTTCTTTTCTAACTCGACGTTATGCATTTTCAGATCATGCCTTCTCGTAGAGCTTACGCAAGGATTGTGAATGCCCGCAATGCTAATACAACTCCTCCAGTCCCAGATCAGGAAGTTTCGAATGTAGAGTTTTGGAATGCGATTCAGCTTTTGGCTTAAAGTGTGACTAACCAGTACAATCAGCAGGTTCCAGTTCCTATAAATACCAGTGGTGGATCAGTGGCATCAAGGGTCCGTGATTTTGTTAGGATGAATCCGTCAGAGTTTCAAGGGTCGCATGTTGGTGAGGATCCCTAGAACTTTATTGATGAGGTCAAGAAGATATTTGGAGTGATGCAAGTAATTGAAAATGATAGGGTATAGTTGGCGTCCTACCAGCTCAAGGATGTAACTCACATCTGGTTTACTCAGTGGAAGGACAACATGGGTGAGAATGCATCTCATGTTACTTGGGAATGCTTTACTGGAGCTTTTCTGAACATGTTCTTTCCGAGAGAGTTGAGGGAGGCTAAGGACCAGGAATTCATAAATTTGAGGCAAGGTTCTATGTCGGTCCAAGAGTATGGACTTAAGTTCACCCAACTCTATAGGTATGCTCCACATATGGTTGCCGATTCCAGGGCTCAGATGAGTAAGTTTCTATTTGGGGTATCTGACTTGGTGATCAGATTAGAGTGCAGAAATGCTATACTACTGGAAGATATGAACATATCTAAGCTCATGACTCATGCTCAACAGGTTGAGAGAGATAAGCTTATGGAACAAGCTAAGGATAAAAAAAGGCTAGGACAGGCAACTATGAGTACTCTCAGCAGAAATCGGGTGGTGGAAATCGCTCGCAGTTTCAACAAAAGTCTTCAGTCCCAGCACCTTCGTCTGCTAGTGTCCCATCCTCCAGGTTTTGACAGGATCAGAAAGGTAGGGCATCAGGCTCTAAGTCGCAGGGGAGTGTTTCAGGTAATAAGACCTACCCAACTTGTCCTAAGTGTGGTAAGAACCATCCGGACGAGTGTCTTGCAAGAAAAGAAGGGTGTTTTGGATGTGGTCAGTCTGGCCATAGGTTGAGAGATTGTCCTTCTTCTAAGCAGGGAGATGGAGGTAACAATGGTAGGGCTCAGTCTACAACTTCAGCATCATCAGCAGGTCGCCTGATTTAGCAGGGTACTTCATCTGGTACTGGTGGCGGTCAGCACCAGAATAGGTTGTATGCTTTCCAGGCTCGCCAGAATTAGAAAGATTCTCCTGATGTGGTTACTGGTACGTTGCGAGTTTTTCACTTAGATTTTTAAGCTTTGTTAGATCTAGGGGCAACTCTTTCCTTTGTAACTCCTTATATAGCAGTAAACTTCGGTGTCAGTCCAGAAACTCTTTCAGAACCCTTCTTAGTCTCTACTCCAATCGATGACCCAGTTATAGCTAGACGGGTATACAGAAATTTCCATGTCACTGTCTCTCAATAATTCACCTCAAGAGATCTTGTAGAGTTAGAAATGGTAGACTTTGATATCATTCTAGGCATGGATTGGTTACATTTTTGTTATGCCTAAGTTGATTGTAGAACTAGGATCGTTCGTTTTCAGTTTCCAGAAGAGCCAATATTAGAATGGAAGGGTAGTAGCTTAGTGCCTATGGGTCGATTCATTTCTTACCTTAAGGGCAAAAAGATGATCTCTAAGGGTTATCTCCATCATCTAGTTCGGGTTAAGGATTCAAGCTCTGAAACCCCAACTCTTAAGTTAGTTCCTGTAGTAAATGAGTTTCCAGAAGTATTTTTAGAAGATCTTCCCAGAGTTTCTCCCGAAAGATAAATCGACTTTGAAATTGATCTCTTTCCAGATACCCAGCCTATTTCTAATCCTCCTTATAGAATGGCTCCAGCTGAGCTTAAGGAATTGAAAGAGCAGTTGAAAGACCTTCTAGATAAGGGCTTCATCAGACCCAGTATTTCCCCATGGGGTGCACCAGTGTTGTTCGTGAAAAAGAAAGATGGTTCTCTCAGGATGTGCATTGACTATCGGCAGTAGAACAATGTCACAATCAAGAATAAGTATCCTATACCCAGGATTGATGACTTGTTCGACCAACTTCAAGGTGCTAGTCATTTTTTGAAGATAAACCTCAGATTCGGTTATCATCAGCTCAGAGTCAGAGATAGTGACATTCCAAAAATAGCCTTCAGAACTCGGTATGGTCATTATGAATTTGTAGTTATGTCATTTGGACTAACCAATGCTCATGCAGCTTTCATGGACTTGATGAACAAGGTGTTCAAGCAGTATTTGGACTTGTTCGTTATCGTCTTTATTGATGATATACTCATTTACTCTAAGAATGAGGAGGAACATGCGACTCATTTGAGGGTTGTTCTGCAAACTCTCAAAGATCACTAGTTATTCGTTAAGTTTAGCAAATGTGAGTTTTGGTTGCAATATGTCGCTTTTCTTGGTCATATAGTATCTAGCGAAGGGATCCGAGTGGATTCTCAGAAAATAGAGGCAGTGAAACAACGGCCCAGACCTATATCTCCTACAAATATCAGAAGTTTCTTGGGTTTGGCTGGTTATTACAGAAGGTTCATGGAAGGATTTTCATCCATAGCTTCTCCATTGACTAAGTTGACTTAGAAAAAGGTTAAGTTCCAGTGGTCAAATGATTGTGAGAAGAGTTTCTCAGAACTGAAAACTAGGTTGACTACAGTTCCTGTTTTGACTCTACCAGAGGGTTCAGATGGTTATGTGATCTATTGTGATGCATCCAGAGTCGGCCTAGGTTGTGTGTTGATGCAGCGAGGTAAGGTTATAACTTATGCTTCTAAATAGCTTAAGGTGCATGAGAAGAACTATCCGACTCATGACCTCGAACCTGCAGCCGTAGTATTTTCCCTACAGATTTGGAGACATTACTTGTATGGTTTTCACGTAAATGTGTTCACAGACCATAAGAGCCTTTAATATGTGTTCACCCAGAAAGAGATGAATCTTCGGCAGCGGAGATGGCTTGAGTTCCTCAAGTACTATGATATGAATGTGCTTTACCATCTTGGTAAGGCCAATGTAGTAGCAGATGCTCTTAGCATACTATCTATAGGTAGTGTCGTACATGTTGAGGAAGAACGGGAAAAACTAGTGAAAGATGTTCACCGGCATGCTCGCTTAGGAGTTTGCCTTATGAGCATATCAGATGGTGGTGTAATAGTTCAGAATGTGTCAGAATCTTTTTATGTAGCGGAGGTTAAGGAAAAACAAGACAGTGATCCTATATTACTTCAACTAAAGGGTGCAGTTCATCAGCAGAGAGTTGAGGTTTTCTCCCAAGGGAGAGATGGTATGCTTCGATATCAGGGTCGTTTATGTGTTCCTAAGGTGGGTGAGTTGAGACAACAGATCCTTACAGAAGCCCATAAATCCATGTATTTTATTCATCCAGGTGCCACCAAAATGTACCGTGATCTGCGGGAAGTCTTTGGTGGAATGGCATGAAAACTGATATAGTAGATTTTGTGGCTAAGTGCCCTAATTGTCAGCAAGTGAAGGTACAACATCAGAAACCAGGTGGTATGACTCAAGAGATAACCATTCCTACATGGAAGTGGGAAGTAATAAACATGGACTTCATTACAGGTTTACCTCGTACTCGCAGACATCATGACTCTATTTGGGTGATAGTTGACAGAGTTACTAAGTCTACTCACTTTTTGGTTGTCAAGACTACAGACTCAGCGGAGGACTACGCCAAACTTTACATTAATGAGATAGTCAAGTTGCATGGGGTTTCTTTGTCTATCATCTCGGATAGAGGTCCTTAGTTTACCTCTCATTTCTAGAAGTCGTTTCAGAAAGGTCTTGGTACTCAAGTTAGTCTCAACACAACATTTCATCCACAGATGGATGGTCAGGCAAGCGTACTATTCAAACCTTAGAGGATATGTTGAGAGCTTGCGTGATCGATTTCAAGGGTAGTTGGGATGATCACCTTCCTCTTATAGAGTTCACCTACAATAATAGTTACCATTCCAGCATTCAGATGGCCCCTTATGAGGCATTATATGGGCGTAGATATAGATCTCCAATTGGTTGGTTTGAAGTAGGTGAAGCAGCCTTGATAGGGCCAGATTCGGTTCATGATGCAATTTCACCTCATCAGAGATAGAATTAAGACAACCGAGAGTCGCCATAAGTCCTATGCATATGTAAAGAGAAGGTACTTGAAGTTCCAAATTTATGATTGGGTTTTCTTGAAAGTGTCACCTATGAGGGGGTGATGAGATTTGGCAAGAAAGGGAAGCTCAGTCCTAGATATGTAGGCCCTTACAAGATCTTGAAAAGAGTTGGTAAATTCATTTATTAGTTAGAGTTGCAAGCAGAACTAGCAGCAATCCATCCGGTTTTTCACATTTTGTTGTTGAAAAAGTGTGTGGGTGATCCAGCATCTATAGTACCTTTAGAGAGTGTAGCTGTGAAGGATAGTCTCACTTATGAGGATGTGCCAGTTGATATTCTTGATCGTCGGGTTCGAAGGTTGAGAAACAAAGAAGTCACTTCAGTTAAGGTTTTGTGGAGGAGTCAGTCCTTAGAGGGAGCTACTTGGGAAGCAGAAGCAGCCATGAAGGCCAACTATCCTCATCTCTTTCCTTCCGATTCCATTCTAACTTGAGGTACTAATTCCTCTCCAGTCTTTCAGTCACTCATGCGTAATTTCAGTCTTAGTATTTTGTTCCTTCAGTTAGCCCTTCATTTTTAGCGTATTTTCATGTTCTTGGAACTTAGTTCAGTCAGATTTCAATTTCCAGTATTTAGTGGTAGGGTTTGCAGCTCTTTCCTTCCATGTTCAGCTAGTTTAGTCTTCATTCGAGGAGGAATGTTTCCAAGGGGAGATAATGTAACACTCTGTATCCTAGACAGACCAGCATGCAGATTTCAGAAGTTGCAGGTGCCAACGATAGGTCCATGGATGGCCACCTGCAACCCTCCCCAGAAGAATCAGACAGAAATTGTCTAAGGTTCGACCCACGGCCCGGACCCACGGACCGTAGGTCAGACTACAGGTCGTGGTCCTGGTCCGTGGATCGAGACCCTCAGCAGCCCCTCTCTAAAGCCAACGACAGTTGACCAGGACGGACCGTCGATGACCCCGACATCTTTTAAGTCAGGGGTCGTTTGGTCTTTTCCCTATGCGTTGGACCCCTAAACTACGTAGTTTTGGTCAGTTTTAGCCTAGCAAATAAATTAGAACCTACCCTAGTTAATTCATTCTCCAAAATTCATCCAATTAGAACGAAAAGAGGATAAGCAGTCCAGCAGCCCTAGTCCAAGAACGCAACAGGTTTTCATCAGTTCCATCCCCAAAATCGAAAGATTTCTCCGTGAATTTCATCACCAGGTATGTGGGATTTCACTAGTGGGTTCCTTCTACCTATTAGGTCCCTAGAATCCAGTCAGATTCTTGATTCCCTTATCATGTTTAGACCTAGGGTTTCTAGAATTTCAGATTTATATTGTGATTCAACTATTAGACTAATCCAAATAAGATTATCATGTTTTTCGTGGAATTATTGCTTAATTCTTTCTTGAAACTCAGAACCCTAGTTGTGTAGATTCATTTAGTTCATGAAATACACTTGCTAGGTCAGTTTATTCAGATATGCATGCCTCAGTTAAGAATGTTTCATTATTAGTATATTAATGTTGCATTTTCAGTTAACGTGTCAGAATCTCGAGCTATTTAGTTTATTACAGTTTTGTTGTATTTGATACATTCTATTGGGAGTAGGCTTAATATCGAGTTGGACTAGGGTCAGTCACCCTCATAGTTCCAGAACTACGTGCCCCCGTAGGTAAGTCCTCTCTGTGGGCATTATACTTAGTGATCACCCCAGTCATGCCTCTATACCCTTGGCAAGGTATATTGGGTCTTCTCGATGGGGCGTATACATCAGACTCCACATTTAGCTCATGTGGTTTTATAGCGATTATTAGTTGCTCCCACAGACATATTCTAGTGTATTGACCTGATTATCAGTTACAGTTCAATATTCAGTTTCAGAATGTTATAAACTTGGTCACTACATTCAGTTAGTTCATATTCAACATATTTAGCATATTCTTCATGTTCATCTTATATCATTGATTAGTATGCTCTATTTCAGTTATGTATATATTATTCAACTTTATCATATCATGTATGCTTAGTACCATTCAAGTACTGACGTATACTCTGCACTACATCTTCTCGTGATGTAGGTTCAGGTCCTCAGCATTCAGATCACGCATAGATCGGTTCCCGATCTCTAGTTCAGCAGCATCAGTGGTGAGTCATTATTCTTCGAGGACGATTGACATGCTATCTTTCTATTTTCAGTCTTTCAGTTTCAGTTTTGCTAGAAGTTAGTTGGGGGCATGTCCCATTAGCTCTAGTCAGTTAGAGACTTTATTTCAGACATAGTTAGATTCAGTTTTAGTTGAGTTTGATCTTTCAGTTGTCATTAAACTCAGTTTTATATATTCAGATTTAGAATGAGTATTGTCCATCATTTCCCCTTTATGTTATGCTTTAAGCTTCCGTACAGAATTGTCTATTTTTCAGTAAATTTTTAAGTATGCTTATGATATGCCAGCTCAGGATTAGCTTGGAGTCACTCGTGATCCTAGATCCCGTGTCCGCATCCTGGGGGTAGCCTCGGGGCGTGACAGTATTGGAGCAATATTGATAAGTCAATGAAATGTAATATTGAGCAAAATGAAGTAATATGATATGAAGTTTTGGATGGATACCAAAATCAAAATGTATGTTTAAAGAAGATGGAGTTTAATTGTAGATCTTGAATGCTGAAGGGGATACTATGTGCACATGTCTTAGCTACAATGTTGCATAAGCAATATGATCCACATGATTTTATTCATTCATGCTACTCTAAAGAGAGGTACTTGATGACTTACTCACATTTCATTCAACCTAAGAATAACGTGTCAATGTGGTCAAAATCAATAAATCCTCTTGTTGCTCCATCAGTGATCAATAAAATGCAAAGAGAGGTACTTGATGACTTACTCACATTTCATTCAACCTATGAATAACATGTCAAAGTGGTCAAAATCAATAAATCCTCTTGTTGCTCCATCAGTGATCAATAAAATGCCAGACATACCTAGAAAGTTGAGAAGTAAAGGGTGGGTGAAACTTAGGTGTCCGGTAAATTAACTAAAATTGAAATAACTATGATATGTTCTCATTACCAAGTTAAAGGTCACAATAAAACAGGATGTCATTTATTGAGGACTGAAAGAGTTGATTCTACTGCTAGAAAATAGAGTGCTACACCTAATTCGACTGTTGCAGATCAAGTTCATGAAAGGAAAGAGGAAGACCAAAGATATATACATATTATGTGTCATTCTACTGCACACACTTAATTGGAAAAAAATTGAACAAGGTATAAAGAGAAGTTCCCTCCAACTACACAGTAGAGACTTGATTTTGCTTGGGTTATATATCCAATAAAACATTCTTATTACTTAAATAATGCAATTCCTTAAAAAGGGTCGTCTCTGCATCCTATTGAAGCACCAGTAAAACTAAATTCCGCTTTCTTTTTATTAAAACATCTACTTCCAATTTCGAATAACAGCTTTGCTAAACACTAGGAATACCAATAAAATATCATATCACCCAATGTTCCCATGTCCTGTGCATTCATCTCTCCTTTGAAAACCTATCAAAAATAACCTTTCAAGAAATTTTCCTCAAATGGGATACATTATACTATTATTTTGCCTTAAAATGTCAAAATCCACATAAGTAGTAAAGGCACAAAAAATGCCACAAAATTCAAAAATAGCACTATCCGCATACATGATAGTTAAATTGTCTAGTGCAGTGCCATACAAACACAATAGCAACAAGCTTCCAACTGAACATATTCTATTCGGCCTAAAATATTCCTGTAAGCAGATTCGCAGCAGTCGAGATGGCTGCTCCTGTGATGGCACACTGCACCACCTGTTCATGAGAACGTTCTTCTAGTGTTAAAGACAACGCTGCGCCAGTTATTGCTCCCGCCAACGCACTATTTTTCTGCAACGAGAAACTTTCAATACTTAAAAAACCTCAAAATAGTCCACAAGAAACATATGCAGGACAACTACAACTATAACTACATCCCTCACTTAAAACAAGTGGAAAGAACTGTCTGTAGAGCTTCTCACTGATATTGCTGGTCTCAAGAAGAGTTGGCCCCCGGAGAGGTTCGGAGCCAACAGAAAACTTAATTTATTGTTATTTCTCACAATGTATTTTTGTCTTAGATGAATAATCAAGGTGGTGAAGTTGCTTTTGAAATGAAGAACACCACAAATTTAGCATGAACGAACAAATTCATGGACCGAGCAGAGAGAATCAACTACAGGAAATACTCATCCTACTAATGAATTAGCAGCAACTTGACAACACAAAAACATATGATCATATCATGCTTCAGCAAGCAAAAGAACTAACCCAATCGTGAACACCACGTGCCTCTTTCAATCCATATGTAAGTCCAGAGTACATTCCCGCAGCTAGTCCTGCGGAAGTTTAATGTAAATTATTCATGCTCAACATCCCCGGTGAAATATACATGTGATTTATGAATGCAATGTATGAGTCTGAACGTCACATTTGCAAAGAGATAAGATTACCACCATCAAAATAAAAAGATAAACATTTGATCACTTTTCTAGTGAACTCTTCTTTAAGATATTATTTTGTGGTTTAACCTATTTCATATATGCAATTGGACTAGCACATCAAGTAGAATCAATAAATCATGAAACTATTTCTACTAGATAAGTGGCAATGATCCCTAGCATAAAGAGAAGATACGATAAATGTGTTAGTTGAACCATTGTATTTTGCTTATAGTATGAAAGTCCGTTATTTTAGCCTTTATGTAAATTGTTTAGTTTCTATCCTCATCTTTCTCTATCAGAGGTTAGGTCCATGTTTTCCTATGCTTTTGTAACTTTTTTGATTTTATAGACATGGGAGGGGTCAAGCCTATCCCCACGTCGTTAGGGTGATGGCTTAAATAGAGTCATCTTCCAATAAAATAAAATAAAATAATAAATAAATATATAAATGGAGGAGTTTTTTGTTCTTAAAGGAGAAACAAACCATAATCACTTAAAACTCGAATTGCAATAATCAGAGGAAAAAAAGAGAGTAGGCTTACCCCATTGAACAGATTCTTTTCCTGTGCTCTTTACCTGAAAAAGAATGCATAAGATGGTATTCAAATTAATCTGACTACAAATAGAAAGCAATTTTTAACCATATTTTACACATCTTCCAATGACGATTTCATTTTAATCCACAAACAAACTGGGAAACTCACTACCCACTAATCTTCTTGTCCATCCAATTAGAAGACAAAAAATTACACTGCTTATATAGGTTAAAATTAGCTTTAGGTATATATAGTAGAAATGTTGAACCCCTTTCGCTTCTTGTGTATGTACTTTTTCCATATTTTGAATGCATCAACATAATGTAAACAGTTTTAAAAAAAGAAAAGACAACAACAGAGGAAACATTATCTTACCAGGGCCTCAACTGACTTTCTGTTGGTCTCCCCTGCATCCAATATTACAAGAAAGTGAATAATAGTAGTAGCTTTTTATATATTCACAAAATTTAACTCAAAAATGATATGTAGACACCAAAAAGACTTGAGGGAATAGTAGTATTTAGGGGTAGGTTATTGATTGTCAAAATGGCAATGATGATACAATTAGTAGAACAACACAATGGAATAGTATTACTTTACTTACCTCTAAGGTCTGGAAATCGATTCTTCTTGGGACCAGTGATCTCTGGTGGTATGCTACTAGTATCTCCACCGGTACCTAAAGCAATCAATTCAAATTAAAATAATAAACTATATACTCGCAACCAACAAAAATTAAAAAAAAAATAAAGAGAGCAATATTGAAAACACCCTGAATTTGACATAAATTATTAGTAGTTTACAAATTTTAAAAACCCCTTTTTACATGACTAACTAAATTTGTTAGTCAGATACCACCACATGGCAAACCAATGTAACATAGCAAGTGATCTCAAACTCTGTGGTATAGAGAGGAGAGCGGAACTCTTAATGAAAAGTTGAGAAAGAAAAACTTAACAAGAGAAGTGTGTTTCATTCGGAGTTAAAAGGAATATTTATAAGACTATGAATAATTCAAAAATGAAACTAATAATTTGTGATACGTCTCTCAAAAGAAAATAAAATAGGCTTACTTTCAGAAGCAGTAAAATAAGCCTCACGAGCAACAGCTTGAACAGCACCAATCTGATAATGAAAATGAAAATAAAAATACAAAAATTAAATCATAGTTATTGTGAAAAGAAGAGAAATATATATAATATAATATACCCCAGCAGCTTTGACGAAACTTTCAGAAATACGATTAAGAAGAGGATGTCCCAAATCAAAAAGTCCTCCCTTATCAAATCCATGCAGCAATGATCGACTCTCCAAGTTACTGCTCATTTTCTTTACTTTTTTTTAACAATAAAAACAAAAAAACTTGTTTTTTTTTTTGCAAAGAGAGAGGAAGAAGAACAAATAAAGCAAAATGGGTAAAAAGTGAAGTGTGAAGGAAGGGAGAGTTTATAGGGGAAAATTGGAGAGACAATGTATTGATGTGTGGAAGTGGAAGTGACAAGATAGGTACGTGTCCATTTTTCTAAGTTTTGAAAATTGTGAACCGGTCTTCGTGGCAAACTTTGAGGTTTGAAACAGCCCCAACCTTAATGTGTTTTATTTATTATTATTTATTTTACTGATATTGAATCCTTTTATCCTTGTTGTCTCTCCCCTTTTACTATTTCTTTTTCATGATTTTATTTATACCTGACCTATAAATTGAAATCCAAGAAATTTAATTTTAAAAAAATCTTAATGTATACTATTTGTCAAAATAACATAATAATTAAATCTCTTTAAATCTATCTATATGTAATAGGAGAGGCAAAAACGGTCATGAGTCAAAATCACAAAAAACATAATTAATCATTAGTTAAAATTAATTATCTAAATTTAAAATTATTTTTAAAATTAACGTGACATAGAAAAAAATATTTTTTTGTATAAATTAATGTGATATGAAAATAAAACTTATATAAAGACAATTGTTTAATAAAATTTATGTTTCCTTTTATAATTTAATTTAGACATTATTAACTTTTTATAGTTTCTTTTTTTGCTTTGGAACATCGATTTTAGTTTAGATGGACCTTTGGTTTGGATCTCGAGATTTTTTGACTCATTTTGACTTACCTTGTGGCTTTTTGTTAAAATTGAGCATTGGGTATGCGACCTATATTTCATCAAGATGACATTACTCGAAAGTTTTTACATCTTTGTTGAGTTTAGAATGTCGAATAACATAGTTTGTTTGCGTGCACAGGGTTCGTTTTACTCTTCACGTTCACATGCTTGCTTGGAGTCGCGTTTGTCATGTCCAATGAAATTGGTCCTCACGGTCACTAGCTTGACATCATTTTTGCGAAGGCCAGTTTATTGGTCTTCGCATTCATAAGCCTTGACCATCACGATTGCGATGAAGATTAAGTGAACCTGATAAAGGATTAACCATCCATCCTCGAAGCCCGGTGATCGTGATAAGTAAGTGACTGGCAGTTTTATTCTTGTTCAACATTAATTTTCAACTTTCATTTCTCAAATATTTCTCCTCTTTTAGAGCTATTGTGAGCTCAAATTGAAGGGAGATAAGTGAGATTTACTGAGAGTTTCTTGGGAATAGTTTTAGAACGTTGCGGGATCATTATTCTCGCCTTTAACCCATAAGTTTTTATTTAATTTATCATTTTTAGCTTGTAATGGCTCTTGTTGAGCTTATTTCTTGTTGGGTCGGTTTGAGGCGTTTTAGAGCTCAGATTGTGCACATTTTTAGGGCACAAGTTTTCTTGAGTTAGTTGGGACATATTGATGAAGTCGTTTTTTTATTCCTTTCATGGGTCTCACAATAACATTTTAGGCCCACTTTTAGACTCAAATTTGATTGTTGCTTTATGGGTGTCAAAATGATTGTATCGATGTCGGAATCACAATTTTGCTAGTGTGACATCATTTAGAGCTTGCTTGGAAAGGAAATTCTCAGTTTAGAGATTTGAAGTGTGTAGGTTTGGCTTCGAGGTAGAGTATGCATTACTATTCTTAGACTTTGCTTGTTGGTTACGTTGTTCTAGCATGATAATTTGTTAAGTGTTAGGATGGTATTTTAGCATGATTCCTTGTTATTATCTTTATTGAATTGATTTAGCCTTATTTGGTTGTTTGGGGTTGATCATGATTATTGTGATGTTATGGTTGTTTCCGTGAGTTGTGAACAAGCTAGGATTGCCTTAGTATTGATGTTGTTGAGCCTTAGCCTAGGTTTGACTATAGCATGCCTTAGATGTTTACTTTAGTGGCTATGAGGCATGTTTTGAACATGAATTGGGGTTAGATACGTGTCACAACCTAAAAACTACTTGTAATGGCATATGTCTTATCCCACCAAGACATGTCAGCCTAAAACCCAACTAAAAAAGTAAATGTGGAAGTAAGACAAAATAAAGGACTAACATAAAATGATTCATTAAAGATAAATATAACATAACTCATAATACCCCCCAAGACTAGTGTTGTAGCGACCCTTTCGAAAGGATACTACCACTTAAACAAGAAATCTAATTAAATACTTGCGACATTTAAAAGAGATTAACGATGGCCATATTGATTATAATTTAGTAGAGGAATTAGGTTCATAAAGAAAAAAAAAGAAATAGTTAAGGATGTGCATCCTGCCCATTTAAACATTTATTTGATGTCAAATTTATATTGCACAAAATTTTAACTTATGGTGGAAAAACCCTTCCAAAATAATCTAAGCAATTAACTTACAATATTTTCATGCATATATTGTCGTCACACTGCAAAAATGATATAAAAAGAATATTACCAACTTCCGAGTACCCAAATTAGGTGGTTCATGCTTCACACAACCATTCAAAACAAGTAGTAAATTTAATATATTAGAAGAATTGGGCTTACGCACCCCAAAATAACAAAACATATAGCCATACTTATATTGCAACTCATGGTGACATGATCAAACTAGCCCTCAAAATTTTATGTAAATATACAACACATAGATCATGTACAAGTCCCAAGGTTTATACAAAATATAGATGCCTATATGCAAATGTGATCTTCCTTAAGGCTCTCAAAA
>JAJOOS010002657.1:0-35679 GCA_029582725.1 Solanum chiquidenum
GATCATATAAAATATCTTTATTTTGTATATGTTGCTATGATTCAACGACACTTATAACGTAATTAGTTCTATTTTCCTTTCAGTTTTTGAAAATCTTGTGAACGTTTGGCCCTCTTCCTTTAATTGATTTTGCAAATACATGTACTCATTACCGTTTTATCTCAATTTCTTAGGTGTAAGATTCTATCAAGAAGAATTCAATGATGATACAAAAAGACTTTGTGAGCGAAATTGATGTACTCATCCTGCAATGACTTTACATATAATTTAATGATACTTGGTTATCGCTTTTGCAGGGCGTGCAACTATTCAATCAACATTCTCTACAAACAGGTCACTGTTGGGCCCGTGCTCAGCACGGGCCTAGGCCCTCTAGTATATATATATATATATATATATATATATATTTCATGTGTTGTCAAACACATACATACAAGTTATAAGTCATAACATATAAAATAAATAAATAAATAAAAGAGATAAATGAGTAGTGGACATATATCAACATTTTGAACACGTGCCTCGTCTTGTTTGGCATATTTGGCATTTGAATGGATAATGAAAGGGACTTCACACTTCTCACCACACCATGTAATGCCACTATTAAACTTTTTTTTATTCGTAGCACGGAGTTCACATTAGAACTTCAACAAAATTAAATCGCATGAATCTATTTGGGAGTGAGCTTTTCAATAATATTTCTTCTTATTTAAAATTTGAATTCAAAAACTTTAAATAAAAATGGAACAGTCTCATCATTTTTGGTGCACTATTAAACTTTCATCAAACTCTGTAGGACCTTTTCCTATTTCTTTTCTTGGTTTTTAAAGATTAATTAAATCAGTGAATTAAACAATAGATTACATCAAAATTAATAAAGAGAAATATTTAATCCTTAGAACTAATCATTCTATTTGTCCAATAATAATTGTCCACTATTTACTTGACATACACCTCAAGAAATAATAAATAATAGGGGTAATATTACTATATTATCCTTTTACTTTGTTAAATTTAATGCTTTGAAAAATGTGTTAGATGATAAATAGTATTTAATAGCAAGGGTAAAATAGACACTTAAGATGAATTATCTCTTGATTTTTTAAATTGGACAAGTATTGTTAGACAACTAAGTATTTTTAGTATAATAGACAACTATTGTTAACGGAGGAAATAGTAAAACTATTTTTTTCAAAGTTACTTCAGTTTTAAAAGCAAATAACTTACACACCATTACAGAGGACAAGAGAAAGTTGCTCGAATGATAAATATCTCTCACTTTCAATTTAAAAATAATGAATTTAAATTGTCAAAAGACCAAAAAGATGAGAACAAGAATTAAAAGAAAACACAATTTCTTGAGTGAATTTTTTTAGACTTTTTATGGTAAGTAAATTTCTAATTTGATTTCCCCGATAGAAAACGATTCATATATTTGTTTCAAATTTTGAATGGACCATCATCGCCTTAAGAAGGAGAACAAAACCGCAAACAAATATATACTCTATCAGTAAGTGTAGTTTTAATTTATTTTACGTTTATTAAGAAATATATTCAATATAAGATATAGTTTACTAAATTACATCTATGTATTAGTGGATGTTTTTGAGAATTAAACACTACTTATCATAAGGGTATAGTTGAAACCAATAACTACTATTTTTTTCATGAATTATCAAAACCACACTTGTTTTAGGATAAACTTTTTGTTATTAAAGTGAAACTTATTTTGGGACGAAAGGAATAGTAATTTGTACTATCCATGTCTACTTTTACTAATCAACTATACTCCCATTATTTCAAATTAATTAAATTGTTGAGGTGCTTCACACCCTTTAAGAAAAGAAGATTAAGACATAAATTAGATATGATTTTCTATTTTTACCCTTATTAAATATTGTCAAATTTATTATTAAAATAACTAAACATTAATTAATAATTAATTCCAATACAAACTAATGAAGGGTAAAATTGAAAGAACATTCTAAAAGTAATCTTGAAATTAAACAATTAAGTTAATTTGAAAAATGAAAAAATATCTCAATAATTCAATTAATTTAAAATGAAGAGAGTATTAAAAATAAGGGATAAGTAACATTGTTCATTTCTCAATATTTAGAGGACCTATAATAATCTAGATAAATATTATCATAAATGAGGTTGGATGATAGAGATTTGGGATAGTGTGATGGGAGATACGAAATTGAGGTGAATATAAAGTATGTCAGATGGTGAAAAAGATATAATCAAAACGAAATTTCACTTAAAAATATAATCATTAAGAAAATTATTTTCCTAAATATAATTAATTATGAAATTTCACTTAAAAATATAATTATTAAGAAAATCATTTTCCTAAATATTCACTTAAAATTATAATCATTATAAAAATTATTTTCCGCATTTTAAAGTTTTTTTTTTAATCAACATCATCATTCATCACTTTGTTAAACGCCAAAATTTCCTAGTGAACAATTGTTGTGAATGATTCATTGATTTTAACGTTATGCGTGGCTAAACAATTCACGTGGTTCCATTTAAAAAATAAAATAAAAAAACTGAAAAGGACAACATACAATATTCAAAATAAATAAAACCATTCTGGATCTGGATAACAAAGGGTTACTGAAAGGAAATATATGATTATTTTAATTAATTATTCTTTTTTTATTATTATTTTGTGTTCAATATTCATATTCAATCTGATTACATTTAAATTTATATTGAAAAGTCTCATCACAGTCAAAAAATAAAAATTGTCCTGATAAATATAGTTTCATACTTAAACCCGAACTCAAAATCTTCATTAAAAACTAAAAAAATAATGACGATCACTAAACTACGACCTTATTGGTTAATTAATTATATGTGACACGAAAGGCGTTGCAGAAACCAGCAATGGTGGTGATAGAATATAATCAAAGTTAAGAAAATTTTCTGAAAGGGGAATCATTTTAATGAAAATATGTTTTCAGCAATGTTCTCTCAAAAAGAGAGTGGCTTGGATAATATTTAAATTAAATTTGAAAAAGAGCATCTAAAATAAAAATAAAATAAAATTATAAGCTATTTAAAGTAATAGTGTTTGAATGAATTTTATTTTTATTTTTTAAAAAAACTAAAATTTCATACGTAAAAGATATTATTTTACTTAAAATACTTCTAAAATGACTTCCCAAACACTAAATTGACGTTAAAATATAATGAATTAAATTGTAAATAAGGAAGAGTTTAAAATATCTAATATAATACTAATGTCGCTTATCCATTTCGGAATGTTAAACTAATATGTTTTTACTCACGAATCTGTTATTCTAATTCAAATCAGACTACTTTTATTTTTCTTTTAGCTCGTTTTCAGATTTTGGGAAACTTTCATATGAATATGTTCTTTCTTTTAACATATTATAATATATCAAGGGCGGACCCATCCTTGGTCAAGGGTTGTCAAGCGACACCCTTTCATCAAAAAATTAAATTGTATATAGAGGTCAAATTTTGATTTAATAAATATATATAGATTAGTGATGCATGTATCAGTAATGCACGAATTATTTTTTGTCAAGTATTTGGTTCATTGTTTACCACCTCATCTTCTGTTTAGATTAAAACTTAATAAAAAAATTATTTTCAATTATACCCTTGAACTATTATGAGATTTTAGATAATTACCGAATAATATTATTTTTTAATGGCCTTCTAATGAGCTAAGGGAAGAACAATTTTATTGTCATGTTTGCTATCTTTTCACTTGAATTATTCGAGGGTAAATAATTTTCATCTTAATAAATTGATCACACACAACACGTCAATTCTCAATTTATAAAGGATAGTCCATCTACATTTAGAACCGAAAAGACGGTAAACAATAGTAAAATCAAATAAACCATCTACATTTACACATACAAATTGCAATTATAGTTTTAATATGTATGCAATTTTATGAATTGTTCAAAATATAAATAATTAGAAATCACACACTCCCACACACGCGCGCGCGCACACAGAGACGGAGAGAAAATACATTCAAAATTAAGATCACAAACATCATGTGGTGATATAATTGTCTTTTCGATTAGTAAATGTTAAATAACTCACATTTCAAATATTGTATCGATTTAGCTACAAACAACTCTCTCTAAATAAAGAAATTTATAAGCTACTTTATTTAAATAAATTTTCTAATAAAAATATAAAACATAAAATAAAGAAAATAAGTAAGTTGACGAGAAAAGGGTAAAATATGCCTTAAACTATGTGAAATGAATAATGTCCTTCATTTATGATTTTTGGTCCAAAAAATAAAAATATTTCTTATTTTATCATATTTTTTTTAAATTATGATATAAATAAAAATTAATGATAAAGTATCCGTCGAAAGGGTGCATGAAGTTATTCTTATAGATTTCTTCTCAGTCGGTACATTATGCTAGTTGGTGTCGCCTTCTTTCTTACTTATGTTCCCATCCATCTTTATTAAAATAAGGATACCAATATTTTTCAAATGCTCGAATTGAAATATCATCAAATTAATAGAATATATATAATAGAACTTGCTAGATTTAGAGGCACATCAAGATATTTCTTGAAATAGTTGAAATCTCTCTCATGAACATACGGAAAAATAATAATAATTTTATCTTCAAAATTTAATTAAGCCACACAACAAATATAATTCAATAACGTTCTATTCTTGAATATGTTATTTTACTTTTTCATCAATGTCTCAAATATTTTGAAAGGAAAGTATTTTGAAGTGATTTTCTTTCCAACAAAACAAAAATTATTTATATGACAACTTCTTGTAAGATAAAGTTTTCATCAAATAACATTTATTAATAGGTTTATGAATTTCAGAGATAAACAATTAGGAACTTGATGGTCGTAACATCATCGTTAACAAAACTCGAGCACACAAAAGTAGGGTGATGGTGACAAATTTCAGAGGTGGCAAATTCATGGGGATAGTGGTAGTGGTGGTGGCTATGGAGACGGCGGCTACGAATGTGATAATGATGGTTACAGAGATGCAGACGTGAGGGAGGTCATGGTGGTGTCTACGGAGGTGGCCGACGTGAGGGTGGTGGTGACAGTAATGTCGGTAGATATAACATAAATCATATAAAGGTGGATAAATATTATATTTGAGAATTATCGTCAATCATCTCATCACTCTATAATACATTTCTTTTCATGATCAGTTTGTTAATTCGTTTACATAAGCGATGGAACATGCACAACATCACTATCTTATCTTCAAGTTGCTATTGTATGATCCCGATATCAATTTACAAGAGATGTTAGAAATGCTAATTATACAGTAATCACAAAATTGTCTCTTTCTTAATATATGACGTAATTACAGAGTATATATTGCTTTCTAGAATAGGACTTAGACTCTACATTTGTATAGCTATAAAAATTTCCTATTGTGTCATTCTAAATTAACAAAGAATAGTATTTAGAAAATCTCACGTCTCTAATAAATCTCTCTTAAAAAAGAACACTCTCTTAGTGGAGTCTTAACATGTGAAATCATAGAAACACGATCCTCCTTCTTTGAAAAAAACTTTTTAATTACCATCATATTAATAGCCATAAAAAAATATCCCGAGTTAATGAAAAACTCAAAAAAATTGCTGTATCCGTTTATTGTTCCCCATCCTTTTTACTTTAATTTTTTGAAGTTTCTTGATCAATTAAGAAATATTGTTCATTTTATTTAGTATATTTATTTAATTTGATCTTTTTATTGTGAAAATTTAATCTACCTTTACTCTTCTAATAGAATTTTTTTTATACATTTATATTTTATGGAAGCATAATTTTTTCATCTTCTCCAACAAACACTAAAAAGAAAGATTTCTTTTCATAATTTTTTCCCTAATCAACATTTATAAAAATGTGAAATTTTAGTCCTCAACTTTATTTTCATTACTTTTCATTCTCATTTTAGTAGTTTAATGTAAAACAATTTAAACCATCGCATAAGAAAATGGAGCACTCCAGTCTCCATTAATATGCCGTACACCCCCCCCCCACCCCAACCAAAAAATATCTCTCTCCACTTAACTCATCTTCTCTCGTCAGCTCAATTTAAAAGTGGGGCATCCATTTTAGGCTCTTAATTGATGGACCTAATCTTTTAATAATAATAAAATTAAGGGAATTTTCTTAAAAAAATCATTATAATAAATTTAATTATGATTCATAGTTATAGTTTATATATTTATGGGTTATAGCCATATTTTAAACTGTTTCTTTTGTATAATTTACGGGTTTGTATAATTCGCGAGTTTGCATAATTCACATGTTTGTATAATTCACGGGTGAGTTTGTGTAACTCGTAGATATGCTTGTATAATTGAACTATTTTTGTATAAACTCGAAATAACGAATTTATACAAACACAAACATCTGAACTTTAAACAGTTGTACAAATTCTATTATACAAATATACAAAAGTGCGAATTATACAAACTCGAAACCTAGCCCACGTAATTATTACTGAATGTTGGTCGCGAGTGGTAATTAACTAAAACTATACCTATGATGACTAATTAACTAGTATATATTTGTTTAACCATGTAATTTCTCATAAAATTATTATAAGTTTTTTTAACAAAGTAATTTATACAATATCTTTTAGTTTATTTACCTTTCTTTTTAGTTC
This sequence comes from Solanum chiquidenum, assembly GCA_029582725.1. Lineage (NCBI taxonomy): Eukaryota > Viridiplantae > Streptophyta > Magnoliopsida > Solanales > Solanaceae > Solanum > Solanum chiquidenum. The sequence continues at coordinate 6,674 of JAJOOS010002657.1, forward strand.
GTTTTGAAATATTAAAATGATTTTTCTTTTTTATCAATTTTTAAATTTAATTTTCATATGATATGTTTAAAATCATAAGATTAAAAAATATTTTCGTACGTGTATATATATATCTTTAATTTAAGATTATAAAAAAAATAAAAAAAAATAATTTAAAAGGTGAGAGCTGAAATATATAAAAGAAAAAGTATAAAATAAATAAATAAATAACTTTTGTGTCTCAAAAATAAAAATAAGGATTAAAAATTAGGGCTTTTAGTTATCTTTGGCCTTGGCCCCAGTAATTAGCTTGAACCGGCACGGTTTTATCTTTATAAATATTCAGCTTTAGCTTCACTTTTATCTTCACTCTTCTCTTCCAAAAACACATATCGTCTTTCTTATACATTGTCTCTCTCTAGCTCTACTAGTGAGTAGGGTTTCTCAGTTTCATTAGCTATCAGCTGTTGTTGCTTTACCTGAACAAACAAAATGGATGCACATACGGTTCATCTAGCGATGGCGGCACTAGTTGGAGCATCGATTGTAGCGGTATCCGCCTACTATATGCACCGAAAAACCCTAAATCAGTTACTAGAGTTTGCAAAAACCATAGAAAAGGATAGGGACCCTGATGTCGTGGAAACGGAGGATGGCGGCGGCGGATACTCGAGGAACTACGCAGTGAAGAGGCGGAACCGTAGCCGGAGTAAAGGGAGTAATGGATATTATCGCGGTTCTTCTGCTTCATTTCCGGATGTGATGATGGCAAATTCAGGTGAGGTTGAGGAAAGGAGGAATGGTCCGATACATGTGGATTCTATTCCAGCCGGTTTACCTAGGCTTCATACTCTTCCTGAAGGTATGTTATGATGATTATACCTATTTAATGTACTGGATATATGTTTGCTGCGGTATTTTTAGGTCAGTAACTTGTTTTCATTTTTGGAAATTGATCATTTTGTATTATGATACAGTGGAGGATATTCAAATGAGAATTACATGGTTGAAACATACTTGTCATTGCAGTTTAAATAATTTGTGCCAATTGGTCTATTATAAAGTTCGTGAGTTTTTTTAATTAATAGGTGGAATTTGGTGTCTTTATTGTCCTGATGTTTGATGTTTGGGGCGGGATATTTTGATACTTGGTTCTTTAAAAAGAATAAGAAATCTTTTTAGTTTCCTTTTGAATTCGTGAGATGTTTCATTTTTTCAATTAAATCTGAACAATCTAGTTTCAATTGTTTGCATAGAATAAACAACAACAATATACCCACAACTGGGATTTGGAAAGAGGGGTGTGTATGCAACTTTACCCCTACCTTGTGAGGGTGGAGAGATTGATTTCAATAAACCATTGAGTCAAGTAAAGCATATCAAAATTAGAAAGAAAAGGAAATACAACAGTGAAGAAATCATATAAAAATTAAGGAGAATAAAACGGCAACAACACGGCTAGTACGATAACCAAAGCAGAGGAAGCAACGTGTAGTAATATAATCTAAGAATAAGGTACTAGGGGAGCACTAATAATAATACTGATAAGGGAAAATTAAATTTTGATATGGCTGCTCGGATTCAAGCCCAGGTGTCCATGGTCACAACGTGGAATTCTTACCACTAAACTACAGCCATATGTTTCATTTGCATAGAATGATGGTGCATTATTATGTCAGGGATAAAGGAAGGAATCTTTTTTACATTTCTTGTTTGTTTTAAGAACGTATAAATATAATAGGGTGGAAGGGATGTAGATGACCTGTACTGATTTGGCGTGAATGTAGGCATAATTAATTAGCACATAATGTGCTGATTACGTATAGAGTTTTCCAAAAGCTCGCCTTTTTGTTGACAAGAGAGATTAGCTCAAGAGGAAGTTTTTCCTCCACCTCTTACCTTGAAGTTGCGGGTTTGAGGTGCAAAGTTACTAACACAATTGATTCATGTGAAGAACAGATCTAGGTGACCATATCACAAAATATTTAGTTGTGGAGAAACCCAAAGAAATTATCCATGTCATGCACAACATTTAGTTTATACCAAATAGAGAAGAATGAAACAAACATATTTAGACTATGCAAAGATATCATACTCCTATTCCAGAGAGGATGACACTATTTCTTGTTAGTCCCTTGACAAAAAAAGAACACTTTTTAGATTTGAAAATAATTTCACTTGAAATTCCATTTAAACCTTAATGACAAGCTTTAATAGCCAAACATATTTAAGATCACAAGTTCTGGAAGTCTTTCTTTCTTTTTTAAATTCTATACTCAGTCAAAACTCAAATTATGTCATATAAATTGAAATAGAAGGATTACATCCTTCAAAGTAGCAATTGTTTTGTTCTTTTCTGCACTAAAGACTATTTTAATGTACAAAGGAGTAATATGTAAAGTTTTCCTGCTATCTGGATTTTGCTACCCTTCCGGTTGAAAAAAAGTTGCCTCAAGGCATTAGGGTTTCAGTTGTTTTTAATAAGATTAAGATGCTTAAATGTTAATTTATATTTGAATAGATTAAGATATTATATTTCCAGCCATTAAATAATTAAAATTGTTTGTTTTGTAGCTTCTGAATGTGGATTAAATACATTTTTTAAACAATAATAAATATTAGAGTTTGATTTTAGAACATCTTTCTACCTTTTCTCCAAAAAAGGGAACTTTCTCCGAACATCTTTTTTTGGAGATGTAGTTACACTAGGCAGCTGTTTGGCTTTTGTCATGCTACAAATTTGGAATGCAACCTTTATGAGCTTAGGTGTCAATTGACATATACTATTGGTAAAGAAGATACTGAAAAAACCAAACGAGTTGCTAGTGACAATTTCTGTAGTGTGCGCTATCTTGAAAAAAACAAATGAGTTGCTAGTGACAATTTCTGTAGAGTGGTGCTATCTGCAATGACAAGGAAATTATCCTTCTTTACTATGGAAGATCTGCAGTAGCATAACCATTTTATGGGTGAAACGTTAATAGCCTAACTTTTTACTCAAGTGCAGTAGTTTCTTTTTACATGGATACAATTGCCAGATATATGGAAAATGCTCAGGTACATCATGTTGTCCTTAGTGTTTCCACATCTCAGTACTTTTGAATACTGTAACTACAGTAATGCTAATAATGTCTTGCCATATGCTTACTCCATTATGTTACTTTCTAGAAGTAGATTCTTGAGTAGGAAGTAATTATAAAACAAATGAGGCCATTGATTATCCCTGATTTGAGTTCAATCAAGCATTTTTTATGTAACTTATTTCTGCCTTATAAGACAGTGTCCTAACTCACATACAGTCATGATCTGAAGTTTGACATTACTGCAATCAGTTTTTAAAATGGAATCCAAGGAACGGAGAGATTTGCTTGGAGTGTGCTGTGTCCTGGTTATCATTTCTAGATGCTTTAGTGATCCTATGACATGCGAAAGAGGCATCGAAGATCTTGTTCCGGTATAAGTGTGTGTTTTTGTACTCGACTCTTCCCATATGTTTTGATTCAGAATCTGACAAGATATGTTGCTTATTTGTCTCTCTTTTTTTATTAGAACTGATCTCTACTTGAAGTCAAAGTTTTGCACTATGTTCACCTTTTTTTAATTATTTTTTTGAAGGGAAATCAAGATCTACACATTCGCTTAGACCAACTTCTCCGAAGTCTCCAGTTGCAAGTGCAAGTGCATTTGAAAGTATAGAAGGATCAGATGAGGAAGACAATATTACGGGCACTACTAAACTTGACACTGCGTATCTACACACTAATGGGAATGCGGTACTGGTGGACTTCCTCCATTTTTTCTCCACTCTACCCCCCCCCCCCACCCACACACACACACACAAATAAAACAAGAGCGGAAATAACCATCACGCATCATGCTTTTTGATTCCAAGTATATTACTTACCCTGGAAAAATATATTTTAAGGTTTCATAATGACTGCAAGGACAATTTTGCTATGTTCTTCATGAACATATCATTGTTTTGATTACTTCTAACAATTTGCTAAATTGCTAAACAGGGCCCAGATGCTGACGGGGAACAAATAGCTATGGCTGCAGCAGCAAGTATGATTCGCTCACACAGTGTCTCTGGTGACTTGCATGGTGTTCAACCTGATCCAATAGCTGCAGATATTCTGCGGAAAGAGCCAGAGCAAGAAACATTTGTACGACTGAAGATATCCCCTGGTGGTAATTTTCCCTTTTGTATTCCAGTCCTTGGCATGCTATCAAAGGTTCTTAAACCACTATGCTTTTTTTTGAATCTCGGAGACTCAGCATAGGATTTTTGTATTCAGAGAAAGCAAAATAACACTGAGTTAATACCTAGATGTGCATCATTTCAGCTTTTTCATTGGTGGCCTAAGATATGTCATGGTCACTCGAAGCATTGTTGAAAGGAAGTCGTGTTTGTCTTTCCTCTATGTTATCCTGAAATAAGAGTAAAAATAAATCAGAAATAAAGTAAAGAAATGAGCTCTGTAGAAACATGTGGCCCAATTCCGCATATACCAAGTGAACCAGTGATCATAACTGAATGTGGGAAAAAACAGGAGGAGAGGCAACTTACTTTTATTGCCCATGAGAGGCTTTCCTATAAACACATAAAAAGTTTCCTTGTCAAGCATCATCATAGTACAATATATCAAAGGGCAAAATGAACATTCTTTGACTAGTATCTTGTCTCTCCTCTCTATAGTAGCCGATCTATATTGACTCTTTATATTCCTTTCTTGGGGCTCAAAGTATGCCCTTGCATAATCTGAGAAACTAAATCACCATGTTCATCTACTTTGTTATTTCTTTTTTGTTCTCTTTGTATTGGATAAGTTATGTTGCTGTTGTCTTATTGGGAATGAGCATTGAATTAGTGTACTATGTGCTACCTGAAACTTAAATGACTGATTGGCCAATTTGGAGTGTTTATACTGGTATCAGGAGTACTATATTGCTGTAGTCTTGATGAGAATATGTTCTCATTGTATCATTCTCCAAATTTTGGATCTTGTTACCTAGTATGCAGAACAAAAAAAAACAAACTCCTTGTAAGAATAGAAAGTATACTTTCTGTACTGTAGCTGTTCCTTAGCAGTAAAAAAAGAGTAGTGATGTCTCTTGTATGTGTTAAAGGTTCCAGCATCCTTTGAATTTTGTTAATGCAATTTCTAGAGACACCATCTGCCGATGAAGCGGAGGTCTACCGAAACTTGCAAGTTTGTCTTGAAATGAGACAGAGTTATGTATTCAAGGAGGCTGTTGCTCCTTGGGTGAAGGAAGTAATATCTGATCCATGCACCCCAAAGCCAAATCCAAATCCATTTGAATTCACTCCTGAAGGGAAATCTGATGTAAGTTTTTATGTGCAAGAAACACAACCATCACTATCATTAACGCTATATTTGTGGATATGGTACATGTTGTTACTACAATTTTATTTTCTGGAATAGATATGTGTCCTATTACTCGTGATTTCTGCTGATTAACTTCTTGATTACTTCTACAGCATTATTTTCAGATGGAAGATGGAGTTGTTCATGTATATGCAAATGAAGATTGTAAGTTTGGAAAGCTCTTGTACTTCAATATTCTTACCTTTATAGTTCATAAGGACTATCTAATTCGTGGTCTATTCACTCTTAATATCTGCCCCTCCCCCTTGCACTTGGACCAGCTACGGAGAAACTTTTTCCTGTTGCTGATGCTACTACCTTTTTCACCGACTTCCATCACATCCTCAAAGTAATAGCAGCTGGGAACATCCGAACTTTATGCCACCATCGCCTAGTGCTTCTGGAACAAGTATATACCTCCCTGCTCGCTTTTCTTTCAGATAATATGACATGTTAATTTGGTTATGACACTTGAGTTTTATCCAGAAATTCAATCTACATTTGATGCTTAATGCGGATCGAGAGTTCCTTGCTCAGAAAAGTGCACCTCATCGTGACTTCTACAATGTGAGGAAGGTTGATACACATGTTCATCACTCAGCATGCATGAATCAGAAACATTTGTTGAGATTTATCAAGTCAAAGTTGAGGAAGGAGCCTGATGAGGTAATTTTTTGTTTGTATTTCTTTGCTGATGTATGCTTCAGTTCTCTGATTCTCTAGACATCTAAAGCCCCTGATTTTCTTCAGGTTGTGATATTTCGCGATGGAACTTATATGACCTTAAAAGAAGTCTTTGAGAGCTTAGATTTGACTGGGTAAGAAAATAGTTTCTAGGAGTTGGTGTTTGAAAGAGCATGTGATTTGACCTAGCTATTAACACGATCTCATGGTTTTACTCTTCGTTGAAAAGGTATGACCTCAATGTTGACCTGTTAGATGTTCATGCTGACAAAAGCACCTTTCATCGTTTTGACAAATTTAATCTGAAGTACAATCCCTGCGGTCAAAGTAGGCTGAGGGAAATTTTCCTTAAGCAGGATAATCTTATACAAGGTATCATATCTTTCAATTCTTTCTAGTTGGTCCTATCATCACTTTGTATTCATCTTCTATAAAATCAAGCACAAGTTGTAGTGTGGTTTCAAAGTTATCAAGTAACTATCCTATCTTTCTGGATATGGGTAAGTATCTGAATGTGTATGCTATGTTTCTGGTATGGGTATGTTTAACTTTAGCAAATTCAAGTTTTTTCTTGAAGGATGTGCATTAAATATGCATAGCACTTACCCATGCCATACAACATTCAACTCAGATGAGTTGAGGAAAATAAAAAGTCCGCTTGATATTGGGTAACTCAGATAGTCTTATCCCAATTGAACTGACTTCCAATTTATTGAAGTTATTTAATGATGTTTTATGATTTCTGTTGCAGGTCGTTTTCTTGCTGAGCTGACTAAGCAAGTATTTTCTGATCTTTCTGCGAGCAAATATCAAGTAGGTTCATTTTTGTAAAGGTTCATTCTTGTAACTAATAACTGTTATCCTCTTTCCCCCTGTTTCTTCCTAACATGTTTCATTACTCTCCTGACTATCACTAAAAACTGGTCTCTAATAACTTTATTATTGCCAAATGCAATCTGAAATATCTTTGTGAGCTTGGGGTGACTGTTGTTATGCCTCAGTCCAAATTGCATTGCATAAGTTTACAGTGCTTGCATAAGTTTACAGGGATTGCAATACAATGTTTTTCTCTATTGTTATAAAAACATGACCAGAACGATGTTGTATCTAAAGGTACATTTAGTTAAAAAGAAGAATTATAAAATATTTCCCACGGTCGAGCCCTATCCTTTCCAGTTTTTTTATGCGCAAAAAGCTCAAAAAGCGGCAAGGTCCATGGGACTTGAATAGAAAAATGGCAATTGAAACACACTTCTTTGAAGTAAAACGGATGCTAAAATTGTGATATTAGAAAAAAACCAAATGTGTGTAGCAGTCATATTCTGGTACCTGATATACATCTATGTTGATATTAGTTGTATTCCTCGAAGGTGAGATTCAAATAACCGACTGCTTCTGATTGGGATCACTTTGCGCCTTATTGTTTGCGCACATACTTCTATTAAGTGTGTGGCCATGAAGCAATAACTCCTCATGTCATATCACTTTAAGCAACAAAACGATGTCAGAATACACTGGTTTTGTCTGTCCTTTTCATTTGGCTTCTCTTAATCTTTATCCACTTTGTTGTAGATGGCAGAATACAGGATATCAATATACGGCCGAAAGATGAGCGAGTGGGACCAACTTGCTAGCTGGATAGTGAACAATGAACTGTACAGCGAGAATGTTGTCTGGTTGATTCAGGTATGATGAAATATAAGCAATTGCTGGTCAATTGTAAGCATTTTGGTTGTCACGTCTTAACTAGTTGTGACTTTGAATTGGTGCTGGCACATTTCTCATGATCTATGCCACTCTTTCTCTGGTTACTCTCTTAGGGGAATGTAAAAGCATATGAGTTCCTTGTGTCTATTTCCAATTAGTTTAGATGATATATGTGCAATTACAAGGAGGCATGTGATTGAGGTAAGATCATGAAAACTGTCTAAATTTAATCTTAACCTTCAATCTTAATCTGACTAAATTAAGATTCCTAAGATTGAAAATTAAGATTCACAACTTGGTAAACTTGGATTAGGCAGATTACCTTCAAAATAGCACTTCAGTTATCTTACGCTAGATCGTCTTAATCCATTTAGTGACTTAGTTTTATTTCTGTCAATAGTGACCATTTAACTTTCATTTGTATGAAGGGATGGATGGGAAAGATTCTGTACTTCTTTTTTTGTTGTTCTTATTCTATGCTTTCTTTGTCTCCAGCTTCCGAGACTGTATAACATATACAAAGAAATGGGGATTGTGACATCATTTCAAAATATCCTTGACAACATCTTTCTGCCCTTGTTTGAGGTCACTGTTGACCCAGATTCACATCCCCACCTGCACATCTTCTTGAAGCAGGTATGATTTACTAACTTTTGAATTATCTTCCGTGTATTTACTGACGGGACATGCTTGGCCCACGTTCGGTTGAGGACTAAAGATTTTGGTTGTGAAGTTCGAGTCAGACTTGTGATGCGTATTTTAGGAAGTACCAAGACTGCTCCTATGGTAGTACGTGTTGGGATCGAGTTGGATATGATCAAGCGTAGTTGTATTTCCTATTTATTTTTCCCTTCCCTCCATTCTGTGATATCAGGGAACACATCTACATTTGGCGAATGTAAAGATCTTTGTTGAATACATGATAAAATAAAGTAGATGACCTAAAATATTATTGTGAGGAAAAAAGAGAATGGTATATAAGATATAACTGTGGCAGCATGTTTCTTCAATTTCAATGCGCTGCCTTTGGAATTATTTACAACTAATCATCCACTTCTTTCTATCCTTTAATCACAATATGTTCTTACTTGCACTTCTTGTTCTGTTATTTAAAGGTTGTTGGATTGGATTTGGTGGATGATGAAAGCAAACCAGAAAGAAGGCCTACCAAACACATGCCTACACCTGCTCAATGGACTAACGTATTCAATCCTGCATTCTCATACTATGTCTACTATTGTTATGCTAATCTCTACACCCTGAACAAGGTTCGTAAGTTACTTCAGTTCTATTTCTTCCTTTCCGCTTTTATTCCTGTCATCAATCACTTCCTTCTCTGATTGGAAACAGACAATAGTGCTACAACCTTTTCATAATTATCTTGCATTTGTGGTTGCTTTGGTGATAGATTGGTGAAATGGACAGTGGTAGAATTAGTTTGAATGGACCACAATGTATGAAGCAGTATCTTATTTGCTAAATGAACCTAGCTAAGGCATTATGAGCCCATTTGAGTTAGCTAATCAAAAGTAACTGATAAGCATTACTTATACGTGCTGAAGCTGATTTTACGAGTAAGCAGTTGTGCATTTGGATAGATTGAAACTGATAATACATAGGAAGTGTGGTTGGTAAAAAAGTATTTTAAAATGACTGAAATATCCTTAAAGCTATTTAAAAATATAAATTTCGAAGTATTTTTTACATAAAAAAGGTTGTTTGACAGAAATAAAAGGAATAAGGAGTTAATTGAAAGTTGTATTTTAGGAAGAGTATTTCAAAGATTACAAAAGGTTTTAGGGGTGAAACAGTCAAAGGTTTGGTCAAACCAAAAGTTCTCATAAGCTTTTAAACCATAAGTCAGGAAGTGACAATTGATGGATTTTGGTGTACAAGTTCGTGACGTATAAGCACTTTTGGTGTTGCCAAATGCATAGATAAGACAAAAAATGCTTATAAGCTAGTTTGACCAACTTATAAGCTTTAACCAAACACCCTCTGGGTTTTCTGCATAAATGTGTCCTTATTGTCATGAAATATATATTTTTTGGACATGCATGTTTGGGAAAAACAAACGCATGTATGCAAGAAGTATGCCAAATAGCTGAAAACCTACTAAAAGATGTGGTTTTATACAAATGAAACCCAATCTTCTCTACCTACAAGGGCCTCATGGTGCTTAAAAAGGAAATAAGGATAAAAGGCTACTCCTCAACCATACAGAATTCATCTCTTATCTCTTCAAAAATCTCCTATTTCTTTCTCCAGTCAGCCCACATAAGTGTTAGTGGAGCAACATTCCTAGCCTTGCGGCTTCTCTTCTGTTTATCACAATTTTGGCTAAATAGTAGCACTTTCAGTGTCTGGCATCATTCAATGTTTCAAACCATGTCAGTATTTCTCATAAAATGCTGTCGGTACAACATTTGCTGATTGCTTGAGAAAGATGGTGAGAAACACATATCTAAGACCATTAAAGTAAAAGGAAGGTTGTTTAGAGACGGTCTGTCTCAGCTATACTTTGAGATAGCATTCTATTTCTTTGTTGGTCCTCGTCTTTTATTTTTTGACGTGTAGGAAAAAAAACTCAATTGTTATAATTGTGTTTCTGTTTCATGGTTGTTAAAGGAAGTTGGGATGGTTTCATATTACCTCATTTGCAAATCCATTCACACTAGAGGGATTTGGTAGTCTACTATGAATGTGTTGCAAGTTCAGGATCACAGCTCTAAGTTTGTCTACCACAATATTGATAGAGAAATGATTGCTCTACCACACAGATATCTTGTTGATATTTTTGCTCTCAACGCTTTTCATATGTTCAGTTCTGACCCTTTCAAAATTTATATTTTAGTTGCGTGAGTCAAAAGGCATGACGACCATCAAATTCCGGCCACATTCTGGGGAGGTAGTCACTCAGGCATATCATTATAGTATGTGTTAATTACGAGTTACTTTTGTTTGATGATTAGATGTTTTACTATCTACAGGCTGGAGATATTGACCACCTTGCCGCAACATTTTTAACATCCCATAATATTGCTCATGGAATCAATTTGAGAAAGTCTCCGGTTCTTCAATACTTATATTACTTGGCTCAGGTAAATGAAGAGATTGAAGTGAATTTTTTGTGGTCATGTGAAAATGTTATTTTTTTTAGCTGAGGGTATATCAAAAACAACCTCTCTACCCTACAAAGGTAGGATTAAGGTCTACGTACACCCCATTCTCCCCAGGCCCCACTTGTGACAATATGCTGTTGTTGTATGTGTTTTCTGATTATCAATCATGACCTGTTTTTGTCAGATTGGTTTGGCAATGTCTCCTCTTAGTAACAATTCTTTATTTTTGGACTACCATCGGAATCCTTTGCCCATGTTCTTCTTGAGGGGCCTGAATGTTTCTCTTTCAACGGATGATCCTTTGCAAATTCACTTAACAAAAGAAGCCCTGGTTGAAGAGTATAGTATAGCTGCGTCAGTGAGTATTCTTTGTTCTTGGCTGAAAGACTTGATGATGTCACTTTGTCAAAGGGGTTTAATTGTTTTCGCCATGCAGGTTTGGAAGTTGAGTGCATGTGATTTATGTGAGATCGCCCGCAATTCAGTTTACCAGTCCGGTTTCTCACATGCGCAAAAGGTTTGTGTATCTCCTAAAAAATTTAATTGCTAATAGCATGGTACTGTGATCCCAGCTCTCAATATTCAGCAAGCTCGTGCCTTTTCACAATTGCTACCAATCTCCGCTTTCACCAATTTTCATTAATCAGTAGATGCACACTGCCAATGTTTGTAGATCCACATGGATGCCTCGAAGTGCAATGCATCTAACTGAAATCTAAATCTGATTACATCTATATCTCATATGTCTATGTTTTTATGTAGACCATATTGCTAGTAGAGAGTTCCATTAGGGGTCGCCTTCATGTTACCTTTCTCAAAAGAAAAAAAAATTCCATTAGGGGCACCCTTCTATTCGTTGTCACTGTGCTCATTTTCTGTTTCTTGTTGTTAGGATGAGTACATGGAATATTGAGGTTCAGTAGTGAACTTGTAATTGTTTGATTGCAATCATGTTCTGATTTTCCATGTTTCCTTTTGGGTTTGGGTGTTGATCCTCTGGCTTTTGGAATCGATGACACTTTCTGCATATTCTACTTGTTTACCTTCTATTGCTTATCTTACCTAAATTGCTGGTGTGTGCTAATCCCCCGTTTGGGAATTTTGATGCTTGTGTTATGTGTTTTTTCCTGACATATTCTACTTCTATGCTTAGTCCCACTGGATTGGGAAGGAGTATTACAAGAGAGGACCAGATGGAAATGATATTCATAGGACAAATGTGCCTCATATCAGGCTTGAATTCCGCGATATGGTAAGTGCTTATTTCTGTAGTATATAATGTTCCTCAATTTAGATCCTCTAAGTGGAGAATTGTAATGGAATTCTACCTGTAAAAACTCCTTTCTAACGTTCATTGCACCTTATTGGATGAGGGAATTATTTGTTCTCTAGAAGCAGCTTGAAGATTGTGATTCTCCTTAACTAGAATTTGCATCTTATGGTGTTGGCAGAAGAGTATACTGATCTTTGTTCTTGTTATTCTTTTTTCAGTTGAAAATTGTAAAACAAATTTTTCATACTGCGATGTTTCTATTTATTTTCATATTTGGGTTTTAAGATGCTCTCTATTGACATGAATCTTTAGTTTTTTAAACTGTTAAAACCCTGTATTTAACCTATAAACTTCATTGTTCCTAGATATGGAGGGAGGAGATGCAACAGGTTTATCTTGGCAAGGCTGTATTTCCTTCATTTGTTGACCCATGATCTGCATTGCTAATGCATTTATATCACAGACAAGAGTATAGGTTCAGAATATCTGGGGGTAAGGAACAATTGGAAGTTCTTGTCACCAATCATCACGGCTTTACATACAATATTAATTAATTTTTTCAATTTCTGCAGGCTTTGCCATTCAGCGAACTCTAGAAACCTTCTCCACCATGAGATATATCTAGAATTTGGATGTTGAGGGGAAAATAAGGTTTAATGAATGCTAGACCTTATTATTTGATGATGTGATGGTAACATTCAATAAGAGTGATCTATGAAGACTGGTAATTGAGGAAGCAACTGGAGCTCTAGCATATATATAGCACAACTGCAAAGCAATCCACTATATGAATAAGGAATTATGTATAATATATCCAAGTGGTAGGTTAACAAACTTTAGATGCATTGTAAGATGAATTCTGAATGTTGCATGGTCCCGTTGTACCATATTGACATGTTGGCTAAAATAAAGTGATTGATTGCGCCATTTTTCATTTCTCTACCCTTTCGGGTGCAGAGTTGCAAGGCTGTTGTTTGGGAACAAGGTAGGGTTGGATTGTGATTAGAACTATTTTTTGATGTTGGTTTCTCTTTTTTGTTATGTTGTTTGTACAAGGGTTCTCCCAATTGTTAATAATAATGAATGACCAAAAGAGAGTAACATTAAATTGTGAATTAATCAATTCTAATGGAAATAAAATGCATATTTAATTAAAACTCTATTTTTACTAAAAATGACTATCTAAATATTTGTTCAAATTGAAAGTTATATATATATCAAGTATGAAGCGATATAATCTATATGAAAATTGACAAAAGGTGCCTTGAAAATAATTTAAAGTATTTTAGATTTCCGAAATTTAAAATTGAGGAAGCTTGAAAATTAATTAAATAGTGGAGGATTAAAATTGGGTGTCAACACTATATATAATATTAGAACAAAAAACTACTTAAATACCTTGTGTGACTATTATTCTATATAAATAAAAATATAATAAGATAAAAGAGCAAAACAAATTAAGGAGTAGACCGAATAGATCTCGAAAAATATGCATGATCAAAAAAAAGTTGCGTCAAACGGATATCCGAGGCAAAAGGTACGATCGTTTATAGTTTCACCAAATTAGAGATTGAAACTTGAAAATGTAGTTGTAAATTGCTGAAACTTCAAACGGTCATAACTTTGGCCTCTGATGTCCTTTTCAGGTGATTTTTTTTTGAATTTGGGTAATTTTTTCGAGATCTATGCGACCAAACTGCCGTTAGACAATTTGACCGAGTTGATTTTTTGAAAAACGTCTTTTAACCCATTCAATTTTGAATTTTCCCCAATTTTGAAGAAAATTGTAATTTTTTATGGCTAAGAATCTGATAAAAGAAAATTGATTTTTGAGTTCAAAATACTTTGATAATGCATATATGAATGTCAATTTTAATGCTAGATAATTAATTTTCTGATAAACAACTTTTATCCCAAAATTTTTAAATTTCCCCAATTTTGCATAAGGATTTTTGTTCCTTAAATAGGTATGTGAAAAAGATTTGATTAAACAAAATGGATTTGGAGTTGGAAATACCATTTTAATACATAAGTGAAGTCCATTTTAATACCCCAATCTGCCAGGCGACATTGGCTCGACACTGTTGGTCTTCAACGAGGAATTCCTAGTACACACCTCCCGTCACTCCTACCGTTTGAATGATCCGGTGAAATGTTCGGATCGCGACGACGTGGGTGGTTCGCTGCCCGTAATGTCGCGAGAAGTCCATTGAACCTTATCATTTAGGGGAAGGAGAAGTCGTAACAAGGTTTCTGTAGGTGAACCTGCGGAAAGATCATTGTCAAAACTTGCAAAGAAGAACGACCCACGAACACATTTTAAACACTTGGGGGAGACGCGCGCTCGCCGTGCACCTCCCTTCTATCCCCGACGTGCGTGCCCGCACGCTCGTCGGGCGACCAACGAACCCCGGCGTGGAAAGCGCCAAGGAATACTAAATTTGATAGCCCTCCCCTCGCGCCCCATTCACGGAGTGTGCGGGGGGACGTGTGCTACTATTTAAACACAAACGACTCTAGACAATGAATATCTCAACTCTCGCATCGATTAAAAATATAGCGAAATGCGATATTTGGTGTGAATTGCAAAATCCTGTGAACCGTCGAGTCTTTGATCGCAAGTTGCACTTGAAGCCACCAGGTCGAGGGCATGTCTGCCTGGGCGTCACACATCGCGTCACCCCTGCACACTGCAAGGCATCGCACGGGGCGAAAGCTGGCTCACGTGCACCCCGAGCGCGCCGCTGGCCTAAATGTGAGTCCACGTCGATGGATGTCGCGACAAGTGGTGGTTGAAACTCAACTCTCTCGTGTTGTCGCGACTACAACCCATCGTGCGTCCGAACTCCCAAACCCTAACTGCGCCGACTAAGAATGGCACTCCGACTGTGACCCCAGGTCAGGCGAGATTACCAGTTGAGTTTAAGCATATCAATAAACGGAGGAAAAGAAACTTATAAGGATTCCCTTAGTAACAGCGAGCGAACCAGGAACAACCCAACCTTATAATCGAGCAGCTCCATAGTCCAAATTGTTGTATGGAGAAGCATCCTCAGCGGCGGACCGGGTTCAAGTCCCTTGGAAGGGAGCACCACGAGGCGCTGTCTACGAGTTGGGTTGTTGGGAATGCAGCCTAAATTGGGCGGTGAATTCTGTCCAAGGCTAAATACGGGCGAGAGACCGATAGCGAACAAGTACCACGAGGGAAAGATGAAAAAGACTTTGAAAAGAGAGTCAAATAATGCTTGAAATTGTCGGGAGAGAAGAAGATGGGGGCCGACGATGCGCCCCGGTCAGATGTAGAACGGTGACGAACCAGTCCGCCGATCGGCCAATGGCAGACAACATCAACGAAGGCCTACACGCATCGAACTTGGCCTTTGCGCATCGATCGACCGACGTCTGCCAACGACAGGCAGCATTAACAAAGGCCTGCACGCATCAGACGTGGCATGTGCGCATCGACTGGGCGACATTGACCGTGGCTTGTGCGCATCGGCCAGACGTCATGGGCCATGGCCTACGCGCATCGACCATGCGACATAGGCCGTGGCATGCGCACATCGGTCGTGGCCTGCCTGCACGCATCATCAGTGGCCTGCCAGCATCGTCAGTGACCTGCACACATCGGTCAGACGACGTCGAACGTGGCCTGTGAGCATCGTCTGTGGCCTACACACATCGGTCAGCCGACGTTGGACGTGGCCTGGTTGCATCGTCGTGGCTGGCACACATTGTTCAGTCGATGTAGGACGTCCCTACCCGCATAGTCTATGGCTTGCACTCGTTAGACGAGCGACATCGCACACGATGACATTGGTCGAGGTCTTCTCGACAACATGAGGATTCCCATGCCGTACAAAAATCAAAAGAGTGTGAAACACCCTTCATGCATAACAACATATTCATCTATTTTCCATCATCTATTCTCAACGTTTCCGCCACATGTGGTTCATTCGTACCAATCTTCATTACTTTTACGGTTCGTACGGTATTGACATATATTTTATTTGTACAAAGATGTACTCTATCATTAGTTTCACATGTTTAGAAGTGTTTTCTAGCATTTTCATTTATTTTGACTTTTTTTCATTTTTTAATTTATTTTTACGGTTTATTATTTTTTACATCACATTTTAAAAATTAAAATTTACTAAATTGTTAGTTTAATGGTTACTATATTTATTGGTGAATTTTATTATGTTAATTTTATATTTTCGGCAAAAATGACGTTGGAATTACGGGTCACCATAAAATACCGTGACTATAACACACAAAAATCGGCAAAATAGGGAGTTTACCTGCTCCGGGGCTCGTTGACCTTGTAAATGGGCGTTTTGGCCGTGGTGACCAACTGACTCCACAACTAAGGTCTTAACGGAGGCCCATGTAAATTTTAGGCAAAAATAACGTCAGAATTTTGGGTCACCATAAAACCCCATAGACTATAGCACACAAAAAACAGCAAAATCAGGGGTTTACCTGCTCCGAGGATCGTTTGACCTTGAAAATGGGACATTTTGGACGTGGTAACCAACTAAATACATAGCTAAGGTCTTAACGAAGGTCCAGGTAAATTTTCGGCAAAAATGACGTCGAAATTACGAGTCACCAAAAAATACCGTGACTATAGAACACAAAAATTGGCAAAATAGGAGGTTTACCTGCTCCGGGGATTGTTTGACCTTGAAAATGGGCCGTTTTGTCCGTGGTGACCATCTGGTTCCACAACTAAGGTCTTAACAATGGTCCATGTAAATTTTGGGAAAAAATGACGTCAGAATTCTAGGTCACCAAAAATTTCCGTGGACTATAGCACACGAAAATTAGTAAAATGGGGGGTTTACCTACTCTGGGGCTCGTTTGACCTTGAAAATGGGCCGTTTTGGCCGTGGTGACCAACTGACTCCATAACTAAGGGCTTAACGGAGGTCCATGTAAATTTTTGTCAAGAATGACGTCGGAATTATGGGTCACCATAAAATCACGTGGACTATAGCATACGAAAATTGGCAAAATAGGGGGTTTACCTGCTCCGAGTTTCGTTTGACTTTGTAAATGGGCCGTTTTGGCCGTGGTGACCAACTGGCTCCATAGCTAAGGTCTTAACGGAGGTCCATGTAAATTTTTTGGCAAAAATGACGTTGGATTTCTGGGTCACCATAGAATCCCATGGTTTATAGCATACAAAAATTGGCAAAATGGGGGGTTTACCTGCTCCGAGGATCGTTTGACCTTGGAAGTGGGCCGTTTTGGCCGTGGTGACCAACTGGTGTAACACCCCATATTCTACGTGTACTAGTTCTATTTATATGACGCTTATAGATTGCCTTGTTGTATAGTTATGGTCTCGGTTTCCTGTAACAGCCCGTATTATGCATATGCTTGTTCTATTCTTGTGATACTTGACATAGCCTTATAGTATATGTGAGGTACCATATTTCTTATATGATTAGCGTTGGTTTAAACTAGCTCGGAAGGTGATGTGATGCCTTGCACGTTTCAGCATGTGTATTGCAAGTTAACTTCAACGGGAGTATTTAAACTCGAGACAATAAGGTGGTAATTGAGCTTAAAGTTGAAAGTTAAGTGCTAAGTTAAAGCAAAAGGGATTAGTATTTATGAAATAAAATAAGTGAGCTGCTTGCTTGACTTAACTAAGCTAGTAGGTGACAAGTAGGTGCATCGCCTACTTTGACTTATTGACCAGTCCAAAGGACCAAGTAGGTGCATCACCTACTTGAGTTATATGGATCTAGTTAAAAAAGCCAAGGTTTATGGATCAGATTTGGGCCTATGCTAATGGACTCACTTGAGGCCCAAACTAAGTTAAATAAAAGGAAAATGAAATTAAAGCCCAGTAGCCTAATCTGCCAAGGCCCAATATATTTAAGCCCAAGTGAAGGCAAGTAGGTGCATCACCTAGTTTGACCTTTTGAGCTGCTTGATGTACATAAGCAGGTGCATCACCTACTTGACCAATTAGTGGCTGAAAATGGACCAAAAAAGGGAGGTTCTAGAGGATTATTTTTTTATGGTCAAGTAGGCTCCATATAAACCCAATATGAGCTGATCTTTTCACTCATTTTAACACATAAAATTCACAATTTACTTCAGCTATCTCTCTCTTTTCTCTCAAGAGCAACCTAAGAATTCCTTCTAGGGTTCTTGAAGAAACCCTCATATCTGCAAACCAAGGTAAGAGAAACACTTATGGATTTAGCTTAATTCTCTCATGGAAGACTAGAAAATATGTTATTCATGCTTAATTATAAGTACAAGGCATAAGTTCCCACAAGCTACTGCTCACTTTCCTTAATTATTAAGATACTTTTCTCTTCTTTTTTGGTTCAAGTGTGAAGGGAAGTTGAAGTTCTAGAGGAATTCAAGTTATAAGGAGAAGTTGCAGAAATTGAGGTAAGGTGACTGCCCCGTTTTCTTCCTCCTTATGTATGAGTTGAATGAGGAATTATGGGTGTGCTGTTATAAAGAACTCAAGGGGGTGGTGAGTTCAATAATTGGTTGTATGATAAAGAATATTTAAGGCTCTTTTTTGTGTATTGTTGTTGGTGCAACTTGGGTAATCTTGGAAAAGGATATATAATGTATGTATTGGGAAGAGAAGGAGAGTGTGGTGATACACATTATTTTAAGGGCTGTATGGGCTCATTATCCATCAAAGTTAGCTACTATTTTACTAGGCTCACGGTGTGATAGCTACTAATTTTAGTTTATCATGACTTATATTGTAGATTAAAACGGGAGGCTGAATCGTGATAGTTGTATTGGTCAGAGGATAAGGTATGTAAGGCTATTCGATTTCCTATTTCTTTGGCTCTCCAACAAAGTAAGCTTTCTAAGTGCCTTGGTAGTGACTGATCCATAGTTGCAGTTCCTACTCCCTAGAGCATTAACGTGAATACTCTAATATGAGTTTATTAATAAATATACGTGTTTACTCTACCAAGTATTAACATGCAAGGTTTAAACTCATTTCATTGTCAAAGTACCCTTGGCACGTATTCCCCTTAAATAAATCAAAATGATCCTAGATTACACATGGTACATACGTTTATATATTGGATATACATATATGTTACCTTTTCACATGTTCATATGTTCCCTTTATTGGTTATTACTCCCATTGTGTTAGACTATAATGTTACTTCACAATATCCCTACTTGCTCTATTTGTACATTTTATATGTACTTACTTGGAATATGTATTCGTCCTTAAGTTGAATCTGTCCACATTCTCCTTTGGTTCCACGTTCATGTATACCTTGTATTTGATATTAGTTAGTGAGTATTTGGCTACATATAGAGTTCAAATCTCTTGGCTGAATGTTAAATGTCTTCACTTGATATGTGCTTCAATTTGAGATGTCAAAATGCTTACTGAGTCATAGAAGCTCCTAAGTATTATGTTGGTGTCACATTTTCTTCCCACGTCATTGTCATTATCATAAGTCCATATTCGTATCTTCTACTACTGGCCCATAGTTCTAAATCTCAACAATGATTATGACCACCAAAACAACAATCTCAAAAGAGTTACGAACATCAAAACAATAATCTCAAAGATTAAAGAATCTAAGTGAAGCAATCTGTATAATTATGGGTGGCAGCCTAGGGGTGAAAGCCTAGCATGGGCCGATCCTAATTAGTATAGAAGGGTGGCAACTTAGGGGCGAAAGCCTAGCATGGACCGATCCCAATTTGTGGAATTATAAGGACAACATCCCAGGGGTTAAAATGCCTAGCATGGGTCATCCTCTTCTATCACTGATCAGCTGGTCATTTGTATCATATGCCTTATAAAGATTATAACGTACAACAAAGTAAAGAAAAGAATGAAACATACACGATTCCACAAGTATAAGCAAATGTGGTCTCTAATCCTTATCTATTGGTATTTGATTTCACTTGAGCTCTCATTTTACATATGATTATATTATGCCTTACATATTCAGTACATTATTTCGTACTGACGTCCCTTATTGGGGACACTGCCTTTCATGTTGCAGGTACATGTACTAAACTAATAGATCTCCCCAATAGAAGCACATGATACTCATCGATTGCTGGTGAGCTCCAGGTGGATTTGGGGCTTTGTCGAGTCTTTACTATGCATATTTTCCTAGTGGTACAGTCATGGATTCTAGTAGAGGTTTTGTAGACATTGTAAAGTTATCATCTGTATTCATAGTTTCACTTGTCACATATATCGGTTCAACTAGTCGACATGTATTGTATACGAAACTTCTCATTGGTAAATCCATTTGCATAGTAGTTTAATTTCTCATCATAGGTCACTTGTAAAACATGTGTTCATATGGAACTTGTCCTCCTAACCTAGGGTTGGGGTGTGACAACTGGCTCCATAGCTAAGGTCTTAACGAAGGTCCATGTAAAATTTTTGGCAAAAATGACGTTTGAATTTCGGGTCACTATAAAATCTTGTGGACTATAGCACACGAAAATCGGCAAAATGAGGGGTTTACCTGCTCTGGGCTCGTTTGACCTTGAAAATGGGTTATTTTGGCCATGGTGACCAACTGACTCCATAGATAAAATCTTAACGGAGGTCCATGTAAATTTTAGACAAAAATGACATTGGAATTTTGGGTCACCATAAAATCTCGTGGACTATAACATATGAAAATCAGCAAAATAGGGGATATACCTGCTGCAGGGCTCGTTTGACCTGGTAAATGGGCCGTTTTGGCCGTGGTGACCAACTGGCTGCATAACTAAGGTCTTAACGGAGGTCCATGTAAATTTTGGAAAAAATGACGCCGGATTTATGGATCACCAAAAAATCTCGTGGACTATAATACACGAAAATTGGAAAAATGGGGGGATTACTTGCTCCGTGGATCATTTGACATTAAAAATGGTCCGTTTTGGTCGTGGTGACCAACTGGCTCCATAGCTAAGGTCTTAACGGAGGTCCATGTAAATTTTTGGCAAAAATGACATTTTAATTCTGGGTCACCATAGAGTCTCGTGGACTATAGCACATGAAAACCGGAAAAATGAGGGGTTTACCTGCTCCGGGGCTCGTTTGACCTTGAAAATGGGCCGTTTTGGTCGTGGTGAAAAACTGGCTCCATAGCTAAGGTCTTAACGAAGGTCCACGTAAATTTTGATAAAAATGACTTCGGAATTCTGGGTCACCATAAAATTCCGTGGACTTATAGAACACAAAAATCAGCAAAATAGGGGGTTTACCTGCTCCGAGGATTGTTTGACCTTGAAAATGGGTCGTTTTGGCCATGGTGACCAACTGGCTCCATAGCTAAGGTCTTACCGAAGGTCCGTGTAAATTTTTGGCAAAAATGACGTTGGAATTCGGAGTCACCATAAAATCACGTGGACTATTATAGCACATAAAAATAGGCAAAATAAGGGGTTTACCTGTTTTGGGGCTCGTTTGACCTTGAAATTGGGCCGTTTTGACCGTGGTGACCAATTGGCTCCACATGTAAGGTCTTAACGGAGGTACATGTAAATGTTGGGCACAAATGACGTCGGAACGCCGTGTCACAAAAAAATCCTGTGGACTATAGCACACGAAAATTAACAAAATAGGGGTTTACCTGGTCCAGGGATCGTTTACCTTGAAAATGGGCCGTTTTGTCCGTGGTGACCAACTGGATCCATAGCTAAGGTCTTAACGGAGGTCCATGTAATTTTTTGGCAAAAATAACATCGGAATTTTGGGTCACCATAAAATCTCATGGACTATAGCACACAAAAATCAGCAAAATCGGGGGTTTACCTACTCCGGGGATCGTTTGACCTTGAAAATAGGACATTTTGGCTGTGGTGACCAACTGGCTACATATCTAAGGTCTTAACGAAGGTCTATGTAAATTTTCGGCAAAAATGACGTTGGAATTACAGGTCACCATAAAATATCGTGACTATATCACACGAAAATATGCAAAATGGGGAGTTTACCAGCTCCGGGGCTCGTTTGACCTTGTAAATGGGCCGTTTTGGCCGTGGTGATCAAGTGGCTCCATAGATAAGGTCTTAACGGAGGTCCATGTAAATTTTAGAAAAAAATGACATAGAAATTCTGGGTCACCATAAAATCCCATATACTATAGCACACAAAAAATGGCAAAATGGGGGATTTACTTGCTCCATGGATCGTTTGACCTTGAAAATGGGCCCTTTTGGCTATGGTAACCAACTAACTCCATAGCTAAGGTCTTAACGGAAGTCAATGTAAATTTTTGGCAAAAATGACGTCGAAATTCAGAGTCACCAAAAATTCCCGGGGACTATTATAGAACACAAAAATCGGCAAAATGGGAGGTTTACCTGCTCTGGGGATTGTTTGACATTGAAAATGGACCGTTTTGGCCGTGGTGACCAACTAGATCCATATCTAAGGTCTTAACGGAGGTCCATGTAAATTTTTGGAAAAAATGACGTAGGAATTCTGGGTCACCGAAAAATTCTGTGGACTATAGCACACGAAAATCAGCAAAATGGGGGGTTTACCTATTCCGGGAATTGTTTGACGTTGAAAATGGGCCGTTTTGGCAGTGGCGACCAACTGACTCCATAGGTAAGGTTTTAACGGACGTCCAGGTATAATTTTGGCAAAACTGAGGTCGGAATTCCGGATCACCAAAAAATCCATGGACTATAACACACGAAAATTGGCAAAATGGGGGATTTACCTACTCAGGTGATCGTTTGACATTGAAAATGGGCCGTTTTGTTCGTGAGGGCCAACTGGCTCCATAGGTAAGGTCTTAACGGATATCCATGTAAAATATTTGCAAAAATGAGGTCGGAATTCCGGATCACCAAAAAATCCATGGACTATGCACACGAAAATTGGCAAAATGGGGGATTTACCTGCTCCGTTAATCTTTTGACCTTGAAAATGGGTTGTTTTAGTCGTGAAGGCCAACTGGATCCATAGGTAAGGTCTTAACGGACATCCATGTAAAATATTTGCAAAAATGAGGTCGGAATTCCGAATAACCAAAAAATCATGGACAATAGCACAAAAAAATTGGAAAAATGGGGGATTTACCTGCTCCGTTTTTCTTTTGACCTTGAAAATGGGTTGTTTTAGTCATGAGGGCCAACTGGCTCCATAGGTAAGGTCTTAAAGGACGTCCACGTAAAATTCAGGCAAAAATGAGGTCGGACTTCCGGATCACCAAAAAAGATGGTGAACTATAGCACATGAAAATCGGTAAAAGATGGGGGTTTACCTGCTCTGTGGATCATTTAACCTTGAAAATGGGTCGTTTTGGCCGTGAAGGACAACTGGCTCCATAGGTAAGGTCTTAACGGACGTCCAGGTAAAATTTGGGAAAAATGAGGTCGGAATTCCGGATCACCAAAAAATCCATGGACAAATAGCACACGAAAATTGGCAAAATGGGGGGTTTACCTACACTGGGGATCGTTTAACCTTGAAAATGGGCCGTTTTGGCCGTCAGGGACATCTGGCTCCATAGGTAAGGTCTTAACGGACATCCCGATAAAATTTTGGCATAAATGAGGTCGGAATTCCGGATCACCAAAAAAGCCATGGACAATAGCACCCGGAAATTGGCAAAATGGGAGATTTACCTGCTCCGTTGATCTTTTGACCTTGAAAATGGATTGTTTTAGTCGTGAGGGCCAACTGGCTCCATAGGTAAGGTCTTAACGGACGTCCACGTAAAATTTAGGCAAAAATGAGGTCAGAATTCTGGATCACCAAAAAAGATGGTGAACTATAGCACATGAAAATTGGTAAAAGAGGGGGGTTTACCTGCTCTGTGGATCGTTTGACCATGAAAATGGGCCGTTTTGGCCGTGAAGGACAACTGGCTCCATAGGTAAGGTCTTAAAGGTTGTCCAGGTAAAATTTAGGCAAAAATGAGGTCGGAATTCCGGATCACCAAAAAAGATGGTGAACTATAGCACAAGAAAATCGGTAAAAGTGGGGGGTTTACCTATTCCGGGAATTGTTTGACCTTGAAAATGGGCCGTTTTGGCCGTGAGGGACAACTGGCTCCATAGGTAAGGTTTTAACGGACGTCCAGGTATAATTTTGGCAAAAATGAGGTCGGAATTCCGGATCACCAAAAATCAATGGACTATAGCACACGAAAATTGGCAATATGGGAGGGTTTACCTGCTAAGGTGATCATTTGACCTTGAAAATGGGCCGTTTTGTTTGTGAGGGCCAACTGGCTCCATAGATAAGGTCTTAATGGACATCCATGTAAAATATTTGCAAAAATGAGGTCGGAATTCCGGATCACCAAAATATCCATGGACTATAGCACACGAAAATCAGCAAAATGGGGGGTTTACCTACTCTAGGGATCGTTTGACCTTGAAAATGGGCCGTTTTGGCCGTGAGGGCCATCTGGCTCCATAGGTAAGGTCTTAACGGACGTCCCGATAAAATTTTGGCATAAATGAGGTCGGAATTCCGGATCACCAAAAAAGCCATGGACAATAGCACACGAAAATTGTCAAAATGGGGGATTTACTTGCTCCATTGATCTTTTGACCTTGAAAATGGGTTGTTTTAGTCGTGAGGGCTAACTGGCTCCATAGGTAAGGTCTTAACGGACGTCCACATAAAATTTAGGCAAAAACGAGGTCGGAATTCCGGATCACCAAAAAAGATGGTGAACTATAGCACATGAAAATCGGTAAAAGTGGGGGGTTTACATGCTCTGTGGATCGTTTGACCTTGAAAATGGGCCGTTTTGGTCGTGAGGGCCAACTGACTACATTGGTAAGGTCTTAACGGACGTCTAGGTATAATTTTGGCAAAAATGAGGTCGGAAATCCGGATCACCAAAAATCCATGGACTATAGCACACGAAAATTGGCAAAATGGGGGGGTTTACCTGCTAAGGTGATCGTTTGACCTTGAAAATGGGCCGTTTTGTTCATGAGGGCCAACTGGCTCCATAGATAAGGTCTTAACGGACATCCATGTAAAATATTTTCAAAAATGATGTCGGAATTCCGGATAATAAAAAAACCCATGGACAATTGCACACGAAAATTGGCAAAATGGGGGATTTACCTTCTCCGTTGATCTTTTGACCTTGAAAATGGGTTGTTTTAGTCGTGAGGGCGAACTGGCTCCATATGTAAGGTCTTTACGGACGTCCACGTAAAATTTTGGCAAAAATGAGGTCGGAATTCCGTATCAGCAAAAAAGATGGTGAACTATAGCACATGAAAATCGGTAAAATAGGGGGGTGTACGTGCTCTGTGGATCGTTTGACCTTGAAAATAGGCTGTTTTGGCCGTGAGGGACAACTGGCTCCATAGGTAATGTCTTAACGGACGTTCATGTATAATTTTGGCAAAAATGAGGTCGGAATTCCAGATCACCAAAAAATGCATGGACTATAGCACACGAAAATTAGCAAAATAGAGGGTTTACCTGCTCAGGTGATCGTTTGACCTTGAAAATTGGCCATTTTATTCGTGAGGGTCAACTGGCTCCATAGGTAAGGTCTTAACGGACATTCATGTAAAATATTTGCAAAAATGAGGTTGGAATTCTGGATCACCAAAAAATCCATGGACAATAGCACCCGAAAATTGGCAAAATGGGGGATTTACCTGCACCGTTGATCTTTTGACCTTGAAAATGGGTTGTTTTAGTCGTGAGGGCCAACTGGCTCCATAGGTAAGGCCTTAACGGATGTCCACGTAAAATTTAGGCAAAATTGAGGTCAGAATTCCGGATCACTAAAAAAGATTGTTAACTAAAGCACATGAAAATTGGTACAAGAGGGGGGTTTACCTGCTCTGTGGATCGTTTGACCTTGAAAATGGGCCGTTTTTGCCGTGAGGGACAACTGGCTCCATAGGTAAGGTCTTAAACTGAAATCCATGTATAATTTTGACAAAAATGAGGTCGGAATTCCGGATCACCAAAAAAGATGAACTATTGCTCATGAAAATCGGTAAAAGAGGGGGGTTTACCTGCTTTGTGGATCGTTTGACCTTGAAAATGGGTCGTTTTGGCCGTGAGGGCCAACTGGCTCCATAGGTAAGGTCTTAACGGACATCCACGTAAAATATAGGCAAAAATGACGTCGGAATTATGAATCACCGAAAAATCCATGGACCTATGCACACGATAATCGGCAAAATGGGGGGTTTACCTACTCTGGGATCGTTTGACCTTAAAAATGGGCCGTTTTGGCCGTTAGGGCCAACTGGCTCCATAGGTAAGGTCTTATCGGACGTCCACGTAAAATTTAGGCAAAAATGAGGTCGGAATTCTGGATCACCAATAAAGATGGTGAATTATAGCACACAAAAATTGGCAAAATGGGGGATTTTTCTGCTCCGTTTATCTTTTGGCCTTGAAAATGGGTTGTTTTAGTCGTGAGGGCCAACTGGATCCATAGGTAAGGTCTTAACGGACGTCCACGTAAAATTTAGGCAAAAATGAGGTCAGAATTTGGGATCACCAAAAAAGATGGTGAACTATAGCACATGAAAATCGGTAAAAGAGGGAGGTTTACCTGTTCTGTGGATCGTTTGACCTTGAAAATGGGCCGTTTTGGCCGTAAGGGACAATTTGCTCCATAGGTAAGGTCTTAACGGACGTCCAAGTATAATTTTGGCAAAAATGAGGTTGGAATTTCGGATCACCAAAAAATCCATGGACTATAGCACACGAAAATTGGCAAAATAGAGGGAATTTCCTGCTCAGGTGATCGTTTGACCTCGAAAATGGGCCGTTTTGTTCGTGAGGGCCAACTGGATCCATAGATAAGGTCTTAACGGACATCCATGTAAAATATTTGCAAAAATGAGGTCGGAATTCCGGATCACCAAAAAATCCATGGACAAATAGCACACGAAAATTGGCAAAATGGGGGATTTACCTGCTCCGTTGATGTTTTGACCTTGAAAATGGGTTGTTTTAGTCGTGAGGGCCAACTGACTCCATAGGTAAGGTCTTGACATACGTCTACGTAAAATTTAGGCAAAAATGAGGTTGGAGTTCCGGATCACCAAAAAAGATGGTGAACTATAGCACATGAAAATCGCTAAAAGCGGGGGGTTAACCTGCTCTGTGGATCGTTTGACCTTGAAAATGGGCCGATTTGGCCGTGAGGTCCAACTAGCTCCATAGGTAAGGTCTTAACAGACGTCCAGGTAAAATTTAGGCAATAATGAGGTCGGAATTTTGGATCACCAAAAAATCTATGGACTATAGCACCCGAAAATCGGCAAAATGGGGGGTTTACCTACTCTGGGGATCGTTTGATCTTTAAAAGTGGCCGTGTTGGCCGTTAGGGCCATCTCGCTCCATAGGTAAGGTCTTAACGGACGTCCCGATAAAATTTTGGCATAAATGAGGTTGGAATTCTGGATCACCAAAAAAGCCATGGACAATAGCACACGAAAATTGGCAAAATGGGGGAGTTACTTGCTCCGTTGATCTTTTGACCTTGAAAATGAGTTGTTTTAGTCGTGAGGGCCAACTGGCTCCATAGATAAGGTCTTAACAGACATACATGTAAAATATTTGCAAAAATGAGGTTGGAATTTCGGATCACCAAAAATGCCATGGACAATAGCACACGAAAATTGGCAAAATGGGGGATTTACCTGCTCCGTTGATCTTTTGACCTTGAAAATGGGTTGTTTTAGTCGTCAGGGCCAACTGACTCCATAGGTAAGGTCTTAACGGACGTCCACGTATAATATAGGGGAAAATGAGGTCGGAATTCCAGATCACCAAAAAAGATGCTGAACTATAGCACACGAAAATTGGCAAAATGGGGTGTTTACCTGCTCCGTTGATCTTTTGAACTGGAAAATGGGTTGTTTTAGTCATGAGGGCCAACTGGCTCCATAGGTAAGGTCTTAACGAACGTCCACGTAAAATTCAGGCAAAAATGAGGTCGGAATTTCGAATCACCAAAAAAGATGGTGAAGTATAGCACATAAAAATCGGTAAAAAAGGGGGGTTTACCTGCTCTGTAGATCGTTTGACCTTGAAAATGGGCCGTTTTGACCGTGAGGGACAACTGGCTCCATAGGTAAGGTCTTAACGGACGTCCAGCTAAAATTTAGTCAAAAATGAGGTGGGAATTCCAGATCACCAAAAAATCCATGGACTATAGAACACAAAAATTAACAAAATGGGGGGTTTACCTGCTCAGGTGATCGTTTGACCTTGATAATGGGCCGTTTTGTTCGTGAGGGCCAACTGGCTCCATAGGTAAGGTCTTAACGGACATCCATGTAAAATATTTGCAAAAATGAGGTTGGAATTCTAGATCACCAAAAAATCCATGGACAATAGCACACGAAAATTGGAAAAATGGGGGATTTACCTGCTCCGTTGATCTTTTGACCTTGAAAATGGGTTGTTTTAGTCGTGAGGGCCAACTGGCTCCATAGGTAAGGTCTTAACGGACGTCCACGTAAAATTTAGGCAAAAATGAGGTCAGAATTCCGGATCACTAAAAAACATGGTTAACTATAGCACATGAAAATCGGTAAAAGAGGGGGGTTTACCTGCTCTGTGGATCGTTTGACCTTGAAAATGGGCCGTTTTCGCCGTGAGGGACAGTTGGCTCCATAGGTAAGGTCTTAACGGTCGTCCACGTAAAATTAAGGCAAAAATGAGGTCGGAATTCCGAATCACCAAAAAAGATAATGAACTATAGCACATGAAAATCGATAAAAGAGGGAGGTTTACCTGCTTTGTGGATCGTTTGACCTTGAAAATGGGCCGTTTTGGCTGTGAGGGTCAACTGGCTCCATAGGTAAGGTCTTAACGGACGTCCACGTAAAATATAGGTAAAAATGACGTCGGAATTC
>JAJOOS010002658.1:0-40854 GCA_029582725.1 Solanum chiquidenum
TTCCCAGTTCTCAATCTCAATCGTTATACTAGTGTTCATCAACCCCAGCCCTTTCCATCATCTCCTGCCCACCCATAAATCCCCCCCCCCGGATTCTTCTCAATTCCCAATCCCAATTGAGTTGGAACTTAGAGAGCGTAGTGTCAGTAAAATGTTTTGTACAGTGCTTCATTAGTGCTATTAGCTATTCTCATTGTCTGTTCTCTCCTTCCTCTAGATAATTCTACTAAGTATGTCTTTAGTCCACGGCTTCTTTCTTTTCTAGTATTCAACCTATATCCAGATCAATGGTTATTATGTTAGATGCCAAAGTGATTATCTAATTTTGCCATTAATTTAGTATCATGAAGATCTTGATGGTTCTTTTTTCTGTTAAATTAAATTGACTCATTTAGTAATTCATGATTCAGGCATTTCAGATGACAATAGAAACAAATGCAATTGAACTTGAAAATGCAAATGGTGATTTTTGTTGGCCCATGGTGTAGTTTTGCTAATTAAGTCTTAATTACTCTACTGAATTCTCCAGGATTCAATCGATGAAGGAAAGGGGAATGGCCATGGTGACAGTGGTGACAGGCGAAGGTGGAAGTATTAATGGAGCCTAGAGATATAAGGAGAAGAAAAAAAAACCTAAAAAAAATACAACTTCTTTTGGCTTTTCACGCTCAAAGTGGAAGTATGTTGCACACACTATGCCACATCACTTTATATTGTCTAATAGGTACATTTTTAATGTTGGAGTGCTTCAAAATGAAAAATTGTGGCAATTTTTTTTTTGATAACCGTGGTGTCCGGGTTAGCTTTTGGGCACCTCGACTAATTCCACAAGATACCTATCACCTCCCACCAACAACAAATACCAAGTAACTTTCTGATCCAGTCAACTCTATCCAATCCCAGACAATCTTTTGCCTTTCATTCCTACAATATTTTTCTTATGTGTGTACGTAAACAAATGTCTTATCCGACATCCACCACAGAGAAGTGATAAAGGTGCACACACCAAGAAGAAATTAGCAATTACCTGTCCACCAATCCTAAAAAGTTCAGCAAGATCATGGAACTGCCCATGAATATCACCACATATAGTCACAGGGCTTTTTACTGGCTGCAAAGCAAGAAAATAGGAAATAAATCAAAATCAAACCAAAGATGTAAATACATAATCTCATGAAGAAGACATACATTTATAGATAATATCCGTAGGTCAATGCAAACACAATAGCAAGGATACAGGATAAGAATACTCTTATCACTAGGGCAAGAACAAGTAATCACCACTTAATCTTGAAATGAAAGAAGGCGACAAGAAGAAAAGCAAACAGATACAATAGCAAACACATATTATGATATTTAAATCACAAACCATGGCACTTTTTATAAAGCGTAAAAGACAAAAAAAAACACATCTATTGTTGCACAAGTGTACCCCAGTATAACCAATATAGATATACAATCTCAAAAAGACGGGGAAGGGGGCAGTGAGACGAGCCTAGACCTTGGTAGTAATTTTAGAACACAGCACAAGCAACAGAAAATTTGTGAGCACGTAAACGTTTATACCTGAACATTACTCTCTTCCATTAGTATCTCCTTAGCCTTCTCACATAATGCTCTAACCTAAATTAAGAGCACAAAAAGATTAGCTGCCAATACCATTTTCATACAGATAGCATACACCAAGACAGGAAAGAAAATAAAGAAACAACAGATGAAACATCACATTCAAAGTGATAATTTGCAAGCAATTGAGCATCTATCAGCAGAAATGGAATAACTGCAAGCTCCGTGAACAGAATATTATAGAATATACCAGCAGAACGAAACTAAAAAACATTCAGGAGTAGATTAAATCAACAAAACAGATTCAACCCTTTGCATACCATCAAAGTAATAAACAACTATTACTCCATACAAAACATATATATCATTATTCCGTGCCCATACAAAAGCATTTTCTTCCTTTTACAGACTCAACTCATAGTCAAAAAGGATGAATTTTTTTTAACAAAAATCACATTGAAATGACTCACAAGAAGTTCAGAATCCAATGAGAATACACAGAGATCTCAAGAAACCCATCTAAAGTCACTAGAAAACTCCAAATGCAATACTAGCAGAAGAACCATAATTTGGATCCCGATGAACAAATCAGAAATATCAGGTTTGAACCACAATTTGGATCCAAGAAAACATTTTTCTTACAAAAATTAAATAAATTTCATCCATATTTGGAACAAAAAAACGAAACCCAGATCCAGAAAAAAAGAGAAGTAAAGACCTCAGGCTCAGATAGAGGCTTGCACTGCATAAGCTGAGAAATCTGCTCATCCAGGTTACCATGTGTGTTAGCTATCAGATCTGAACTCATTTCGTACAACTAATCTTCAAACTAAAAAATTTCTACTTCAAGAATCAATTTTCCTTTTTCCCAATATATAATCTTGAATAAATTTCTGAAATTTTTTTTGCCACCAACCCACAAAAGCCCTTTCCTTTTTATATTTTTGTTCTTCTGGGCAAGAAGAAGAAGAAGAAGAAGAAGAAGAGAAAATGCAAGAGAAAGCCCTCGAAATTTGTCGATCTACTCTTTATCGACTATGTAAAACAAAACGAATTTTTAATTCATTTTCTTTGAAAAATTCGATCTACTACTGAGTCCTAGATATATAGAGAATATAAAAAGTAACAAAACAATACTTTGGAAAAAAAAATGAAAAAATGGAGAAACAGAAGAAAACAACAGATTATTTGAGGTGGAAAGGAGCATCAAGAAAAATACTTTTATATAATTAATTCAATTATTTTTTCGCTCAATTATAGGTGTAGTAATATTTCATATTAGGTAATAATATAAAGTAAATGTAATTTAAAATAATTCAATTTATGTTTTTTCGAAGGTTATATCAAATGTCAAATTAAGAAAATATATATATAAAGATTAGCTTTAATATCTTACTATTTTAAGTATATAAATGAATAGAAATATTTACTTCGCCAAACATTAATTAAGGATTTTAATTTCTTTTAATTAAATCTCACAAATAGAGAAATTAGATAGATTTATTAGACGTTGCTTATACATGTGTTGATGATAGACTGATAATACACGTGATGTTAGGTTTTGTTTTGTCTAGAGATAATTAGTAAATATAATTTCTAGTCAAATGTAATTTTTTATTCTAAAATTAAACAAGTTTTGTTTTTGCTATTCAAAAATTACTTTCTTTAGCTTCATATTATGGAAAATACTAACTCATTTTACTAAGTAAAATATTTAATTTTTTTCCATAAACTTGACAAAACACTTTAAGTTTCCAAAATAAGCATTTTTGTTTAATGAATATTAAGTTTATTATAAGTCCGATCAAAGTAAATATTAATCTATGAAAAAGAGTGAAGTCGTAGAAGATAGTTTGAAGCAATCTTTTCGATAAATTTGGACTATTTTACTTATATTGTTATGGTTTTTCTTCATGTGAAATTCAAATATGTTAAATGAAAAGTGATTGCATATGCTCAAAACTATGTGTTTGCTACAAATTTTAAACATAAAGAGAATAAATCAACCACACAAATAACATATGAAGAAGCATGAATATTTAATTGATAATAGTGTGGATATAATTTTGTTCCTCTCTTGATTCTTCTCTCATATGATTTATTCATGATTCGAGCGTATTTCTCAAACTAGGCTGATTTAGATTTGACCTCTACGTAAATATTTCATGAATTTGCGAAATAGCCTCCAAAAATTCTAACGGAAATCAAATTCTTTTTGTAAAATCCCAGCTAGATTTGAACATGATTAGAATTGACATAAAAAGTGTTGCATGATATTTTTGGGCCTAATACATAATTGACATGACTTCAATTTGTATCATTTTGTAAAATCGATTTTTTACTTATTGTTCTTCCAATTAAGCACATCTATTTAATAAAAGTGATACATAATATACACTTCTAATTGTTGATTATTTTGCGATATCAATTTATCTAATATGATTAAAGTGAGCGCAAATTATGAGAAAAACGGCGAATAATTAAAATTGCACAAAATATAAATCAAATATTATCTATTTAATATTGTTAAAATGTGTGTTAATTAGGTTATGATCTTACACTGATAAATTTTCTAGTTAATTTATGTATGACCTACATTGAAAATTACAAGACCAACATCATGATACTGACTACAAAATAAAAGTCATCTTTTTTGTCCTTTTTAAATATTCTTGACTTTATTCAAATATAATCATAATTGAATTAGTATTTTCTTCGTGTATCAATCTTTATAATATAGTTAAAATAACAAAATTTAAAATATATAATATATAGTAGAATAATAAATAATGAATAGGACTATAAAGACTATTTAGATTTTGCAGTTTGCTAACGATGCTTTTTGGCTCAACAAATATAAAAATAAGATAAAATTTATGGTTAGAATCTCTTTATACATAATTGATATCGAATTAGTGAATTATCCTATCATTACTTTATCACAACAATTCTTGATATTTTTGCATATATACTATAAAAAAAAAGTGAATTAATGTCTCTTGATTTCACTCACTTTTTTTTCCAACTACGAATGAAAAAACTCGACAATGTAGATCATTATTTATTATTGTTATCAATGTTATTTATAAGCAACAACTATCAAATAACTTTGTTCACTAAAATTAAAATATTTTTTTAGTTATTTGTTGTTATTGTTATATTTGTATTACATTTATTTGCTTTCTATATATGATCTAATATAATTTCACCTTGAGGAAATGCTCCATCGATTCACTTTTACTTTTTTACTCCTTAGGTGTTTGGACATGCAATCTTGTCCACTTCGTAGGTGTTTGAACATGCAATTTTGTCCACTCCATAGGCGTTTAGACATGCTATTCCAAATTTTTCAAAAAGCAAGATGTGAGACTTCAAAGTTCAAATCATGTTTTTGAATTATTTTTAAAATTTAAAACTTAACCCATGAGCTTATATTTTGTAAAGAAAAAAAAACTTATCACTTTAATTTTACAAAAAAAAGGACTCATGATCGGAGTAAAGAGTTTGTCCGTACCATAACTACTATATTGACTAGTGGATCTTTATTAAATTATATATTGACGTGTTAGGTTATTCCGATATCTTCGGTTTTAGCTATCAACCCAAATTTGGCGCTCTTGGATTAGCTTTTTTACTCTAATTCATCCATGATGCAACAGACCTATTTTGCACCACAATAAGGGATTGATGCGGTGGAGCTAATTTCTTTTCAAATATTTGTCTATGATGTGAGAATTTATTTCATATTTTGTATTATATATATCGGGACATTGCTTAACTTATTTTATCCACACATATTTGTTAAGTAATGTCAGCATCCTGCCTATGGCAAGGCCCGCGAGGGGCTGGGTGGCTTGGGTTGGGTCATTATCGAACATGGTACTTGCTTGGTGGACTTAGTTAAGAAATAAAGTTGTGTCTTTGCTATCAGCTATAGTTTTTGGCATGATGGTAAGCGGTTGATTCTAACAAGTGGTATCAAAGTCAAGGTCATGGGTAGGTGTTGGGAGGGGGATTGTTGAGTAATGTCAACATCCTGCCTATGTCAAGGCCCACGAAAGGCTGGGTGGATTGGGTTGGAGTCAGGATCGAACATGTCGCTTGCTTGGTGGACTTAGTTAAGAAATAAAGTTACGCCTTTGCTATAACTTTTGACAGATTATTTTTTTTAGGGAAAAAAGATAAATATACCCCCGAATTATCGTAAATGGTATGCAGATATCCTCCGTCATACTTTTGGAACATTGGTGCCCCTGTCGTCCAAAAACTAGACCATATATGCCCTTCACTCTAACGAAAGACTAAATAGGGACACGTGGCACAATCTTATCCGTCGATTCGATATTTAATAAATGTCGGGTCGGTGGATAAGATTATGACACATGTATGTCCGTTAGTATAAATGTTATATATGCTCTAGTTTTTGGACGACAAGGATACAATGTCCCAAAAGTATAACAGAGGGTATTTGCATACCATTTACCATAGTTCAAATGTATGCGAGACTTTTTTCTTACTCACAACAAAGTAGACTCAAGGAGTAAAATCTGAATTCACTTTTTTTTGTAAGACAAAAATTAGTCCCACACAATTATTTTCAGTTGTATGAAACACCTAATAAAATCTCTCAAATAAACACATATTTTTCTAAAAAATATTTAGTTACTCAAGATTATTCACTTCTAACTTTGTCCATTAAAAATGATAGGAACTTGAAAGCTACAGATATGACCAAAAGTTTAGTGCCATTTGCAATTTGTTAGCAAACAACAGGGTTCAGTCACTTTCTTTCCATGCAAAGTCAATCTTCTGCTAGATATTAATTAATTATTACAAGTAGTTTCTGGTTACATGTCACTTCAATAGTTTTTCACATGACTGCATTTTTTTTCTTAGTATAAATAATAAAAGAAAGTGCACAGATACAATTAAGCCAGAATAAGAAAACTCATGTTACAAGAGTTCTACAGCAAGAACATCTTTCTAGCTCTGTACATTTTTTGACAATTTAATTTCAAGACTATAGTTCTTCATATCATTGTACATATACAGATCAGAACATGTACAAATAATCCTAAGTTGGTTGAAATTGCCCAGAAAGAAGCTATAATGTTCTGTATAATCTTTGAACTAACTGGTGTCTGCTGAAAAAAAATCATCTATCAGCAAGGCTTGAATCCCTTTCTTTAACATGACTTGATTATAAGATCATCAGTATTTAGGTGTTAACCCAGTAGAGGTTCTTCCAGTGGCACCAATATGGGTGTCTGGAGGTTCATACTGCAGGTGACTATTACACCAAGGAGTGCACAAACTGCTGGAACGAGACCTAGTGCATACCGATTGAGGGAGAAGACATGGTAACTCGGACTGCAGTTGTGCAGTTCCGGAGTGGATCCTGCATAAAAACATGACAATTGCCAAAGTAAATAAAGATTTGTCCGATGAAAGGAAACTACAAATAATCTAATTAAGAAAAGCGAAATGAATTTTGTACCTTACTATAGATTTTAACAGAAACCTTCTGGTAACAAGTCTATAGTAAAGTAAAAAGATCTCTGATAGAAGTTTATACGAAAATAAGATGGAGAAGCAAAAAATTCTTGGCAGATAAAAAGGCGTTAAGGAAATTTAGGTGGAGCTATTTCACTAGTTTTCCCCAGACATGCTCAACAATG
Organism: Solanum chiquidenum; assembly: GCA_029582725.1. NCBI lineage: Eukaryota > Viridiplantae > Streptophyta > Magnoliopsida > Solanales > Solanaceae > Solanum > Solanum chiquidenum. The sequence goes on from JAJOOS010002658.1 coordinate 7,245, forward strand.
GATGTTGAAAAATTAGAATGAATTTGCATTGAAGCTGTGCATTGACCGAGATAACAGAGAGATTTGGAACCAAATACTTACTCTGATACGACTCAAGAATGAACAAAGCCACCCCACATATCATTTTATCCATAAAGCTCAATGATCCATACACAAAGGCACAGCCATTGAGATCTCGGCCAACCAAGACACTTTGCATGCCCACTCCAGTTACCTGTTAAATCACATCGGAAAGAGGTGCACATGAAGATTGTAATTGTAGAATTTATGATCACAATGCATGTTTTACAATGAAACTGAGTATCATAAATCACACTCCTTCACTATTTTCCCGTTCCATGACACAATAAAGAGCCTGGCTTCCTCATGCAATAATAGAAACTATATACATGTTTGCAAGGCATGTAGCTGAACCAAATTCTACAGTTCAGAATATTATTGCCCACTCTCCAGTTAAACAAGTTCGTTGTTAATTAGGAGCTTCATAGAACTCAAATAAGTGACAAAAATTAAGCAAAAAGACACAATAATAGAGTTCCTTATTAAAAGAAACAAATGGAAAATTGCCTTTCTAAGGAGATAATTATATCCACATATAAAAGGTGACAATTAGGTTAACCACATAGAGAGTCAATCAATGTTTGAAAGAGTATTTGGTACATATAAATTTATCACAAGTGAATTTTGCACGTAACGAGAGCCTGAGATGTTTCAAAATGGTTTTGTATCATGCTTAAATAGAAAGTATTGACCATCTAGTAGTTGATAAAGGCATTGTATGGAGCACCTCTCTAGCCTATGTCAGCAGAAATAACCAAAACTATATGGACCAATAAACCAAAGCTTAAACTTTTAACTCAGTTAAATAATTGATGCCTTATGGTTGACCACCCACCCATCTGTGTTCTTTAGAAGTTTATTGCGAAAAATAGATATGCGGTAACAGGATAAATTGCTAAGATAAAGTTTCAAGACCTGATATCAAACTAAGCTCATAGAACATTAACCTTACCATTATCAAGGCATTTGCTATGCCAATGAATATCGACAAGATATACATATATGCGTTCATGTTTCTTGGAAGCAGGAGTATTCCTATGCCACAAAGTACCCAAAGGAGACCTCCTGCAGTATAAAAGCCCTTCAATCGCTGGCTTGTCCACTTAATCTCCTGCATATAATACAACTATCAGAGAAACAGAACAGGCAAAAAAAAAAAAGAGGCTCTGGCAAATTCAGAGATAGAACTGATGAAAAAGTTCTGCTCTGTATGGACCTGTAGCAGGATGGATACAACGAAGCTGCAGACAAAGATGATTGCAGGGACCTATCGACATCAATTAAAGAAGGAGCAAGTGTTAGTATTGTATTTCTTCCCTAGCCTCTCTTCACATAAAATGTCTTTATTTTAAATGGAAACAATGCTCAGAAAGATACCAAAGCTTTTGACGATAGACTCATCTGCAAGTCATTGATCACATAGAAAGCAAGAAATGCCTGCAATGCAAATAATTACAAGAACTTTATTGGTTATGAAACCAAGTGAATGCTTAGGAAAAATGATTCAAATGAAATCCATGTCATCATTGTAATATCTATTGAAAAGAGCAAAATTCAAAAGAAACAATACTCACCTGGGAGACATTAGTCACAAGTCTGGTAAGCACGTAAACAAGAGCAACTTGGTGATATAAAATTTTCTTAAACCAATACATCCAAGAAATTCTAACATAACCTTTAACATGAGCTTCTAGTTTCAACCTGCCCAAGAAAGGCAAATATTAGAGTGAACATCTAAGAAGAAAATTATAAAAAATTACCCCCTTAAACTGACAACTCAAGGTACTTGAAAGCAATCTCCCATTTCGAAGTTAGCATAGTTCTCATTTTTTTTCTTATGTATCCCAATTTATTCTTCAGGATGGAATTTTGTTTTTCATCGGAGTTTTACACAAATGAAGCTATATTGTTACGCAGAAAGAAAAGCTGAACAACTTTGATGAATGCCTAAGCTGGTTAAAGGTTAGATCCATCAAAACTCTCAAACAAAGTGATTTTATCCCCAATTCATCCAAGCAATCAAAAAAATTGCAAACAATTTCATTTTCATGAAAATTCAGTCCAAGCAACTAATGCAGTCAATGCATTCACTCAAAAATAGAGAAATAAGACATGTGCATACCTTGGCTCTCTGGTTCCGATAGCAAACACAACAACGAAGCAGCTTCCAATGAAAATTGATATATATGCAATCCAACGATACTGATCATTCAAAAAGTAATGAGAACACAGCCAAAAGAAAGTATTAGAATAAATAGAGTAACAACTGAAAAGTCACACACCTGATTTTCAACAGCAGCAGGTGTCCCTGCTCCGACGATATTGAACACAACAAAAGCAACTGCGTATAAGCTAAGGTTTGCAACCTTCAAATTCATCACGTTCAAACAAATGTAGAACGAACCAAAAGTTAATGACTGCTCACATGTATAAGGAAAATTTGCATGAAGTCATGGAGGAGATCACCAACCATTGTAAAAGCATTGCGGCAACTAGCTAAAACTACTCTGCTTGTCGAGTTCAGTGTAATGCAGTTCACCATTGACCTACAGCAAGCATACATCTTGTTAAGAAATAACAAAGAACTATCAGCTAATCTTCGGATTGTGCTTGGTAAAATTTCATAGGGGGGTCATGTTCTAGAAGATTAAAGCTGTCTTTCTCAAGTAATTACAATTTAGTTAATTACTAGCGATCTACAAATTTGAGGTAAAGGTTAGCATGTTAGCAGAGCAATTACTTGTCTGAAGGAGGTAACTTCATGATAATTATCAGGATCCTACATAGCTTCAGTGCGCAAAAGCGATGGTCACTCTAGCTAGTTCAGTTGGAAGATTATGTGTGGTCTTACGGACATTGGAGTGAGTGGCGGTGGAGGAGGATCAAAGGAAATATATATGGAATACAAGTTTGGTATTAAAGAATGAACAGATGTAGTTCTTACGGCACTGCTATTTGAGAGGAAACCATAAATAGACTGACAGACATTTTCCCGAGTTCACAAAACAGGGGATAAGCACTGGTGTCGTGATAGAAGTCCAGAAGCAAGCTATATTCACCAGCTCTATACAGGTTACTATCCATAGCAATCAGGAAGCTATGTAATGAAAGCAGGGAATAGAGTATCACAGTACAAGTCCATGGTACACATTGTCAACTTTGGCCCAACTGGCCTCACAACTGTCTCTTGGATAACTCACATCGAGTTCAAAAGTACACTTACCATGTGAACACATCCTCTGTATTATAAAGTACTTTACTTTTCTCTCCCTTTCCGAAGTGATATTTGCCTAAGATGTTTTCTTTTTATGGGTTGGATTTGCCTAAGATGTGAATACACCACCTCTTTGGAAGCTTGCTAGCATAGAAGCCTGTTAGTCACTCCGTTGTGACAGGCAGATACAACCCCCGTACGAACTTAGCTTCCTTGTCTTAGGTTTGTCTACCATCCTATCATAGGAGTCCAGTTCTAATACTATATTTTTCAGGCCAAGCCATTAGTTTTATTGTTCGAATTGGGCCTAGGTCCGCACGACTTTAAAAACACATCAAATTACTGTCTGGGTTGCTTTCTCATACACCCTACATATTTCCCGTGTTTTGCCTAGGGTGTTACAGAGTGGGATAGGGTACTTGGATTTACAATTTAGAGGTGTCGTCCAGGATTGCCGGATGGAGAAGCCGGAGGAATTTCCAACTTCATTGTACTCATCAAAAGCACATGACAGAACCCTGTCATTCTTTTTTTTTTAATGACCGTCGTGTCCGGGCCAACTTTCGCGCACCACGACTAATGTCCACGGGATACCTGCCACCTCCCACGAGCAACAGGTAGCTAGGACACAGATGGGAAGAATCGCCTAGTGTTCTTTTGTCTCCGCTGAGTTTTGAACCTAAGACCTCAGGGTCATTCTCAAAGAAAGTTTACTATCCGGTCATATAGTTTACTGCAGCAACAGGAGAGTTTTTCTTTTTGATGAACATTGAGAAAGATAACTTTTTTTGCGGTGGAAAGTACATGGATTGCCATTCGCATTCTTATTGCTTATAACATGAGGAGGAGAAGGAGGACATCAATTAGCTGGTGTTTTTTTCTATAAAGGATTGATAGATCTAGATCTTTTACTTAGTCACAGAAAACTGCCCTCCAAATAGAAGACTAATATATTAAGCCTGCCATAAGAAGGTTTTCAGGAGTAAATGGGCAAACCTGGCAGTCTTATAATATTTAGAACAAGAAGATAGATAAGAGCAAACATTACATGTGTGATACTTGAGTAGCAGCCCATCCCACATTGAAGATTGCAGCGAACATGCTGTAACCAATAGTTTGCAGCATGGCCGAATCAGAACCGATAAGTTTGCAAGGCAAGCAACCGCCAAACACCGAAGAAAATGAGACAGCAACCAGGAGAGATCCTGCAATATGCCATACTTTAAAATGCCCGAATCTGTCTATCTATCAGGTAGAACAACAAATTTTAGTTAGAAGGGTCAATAATAAAAAAAAAAGAAGGTATGCACTACTATCTGGGGATAGAGGCATAGTTGTTATTACTCCTGAAAAGACTATGTGCTGTTCTCATGTCAAAAATTACTTATTGCATTTAACCAACCAATATATTATTAAGAAAATGACTGCATAAATAAGGAATACTCATACAAGAAAAACTATACATTTGATAACAGACGAGCATATGTTTATATGAGAAATGGTGAAAATGGTAGAGCATGTTTTCATCTAGCAACGACTTCATGATCTCTTTTAGGAAATAACATTAAAATATCTTAACATGTTTTTCTTAAGTCATCTCATCCATTTTCCAGGAAAATACAAAAGATGCTTTAAACTCAGTAGGTGATATAAGGACAAAGTTTAGGTAGTAGTTATGTTCTTGAGAGATACCAGTTCCCCAGCAAATATAGTAGTCAATCCATCTGCAACTTGACCTGAGAGCATTACTACTGCAGCATCACTGAGAAACAGACATGGTATACATGAATACACAATCAATTGCTTCACAAACTACGGTATCCTATATAGTATATACCCTTTTCTTTTGAGTTTATTTAGACGTTTGGGGGGGGGGGGTAATGAAACGCGAGGGATACAGGAGTGTAGAAGTCACATGCTTGACAAATTGGGGAGAGTGCAGTAGTGGCCAACATGAATGGAGTGAATTGAGGACAAATTCCACTATTAGAACTGAGAGCCCGGTAGCGAGCCCTTTAAATGTCATTATACAATGTTAGTTAGATGCGGCATGCCAACAGCAGCATGACAGGGCAGTGCTCAGTTCAATTTTCATATGCCCATCCTGAGTGTTGTATCCCCAGTATAGGCTGGCTGCAGATATACCCTATGGTTGTATACAAAAAATGAAACCAGTCTTTCTATTTAACTAATTAGAAGCTAAGCTCCTAGTACACTCCATTGAACTCATAACATTCACACAGCACACTCTAAAGCACATAAAGTTGTGGTAAGCATTAACTCAAGAATTGTGAAAAAGGTGGCTATATGTTAGATTGCTATCAGCAGACGAGCTACATCACAATACAGTAAAAGAGGTACATGATAATTTTAAGATGCAGGAGCCAGGAAGGGGTTTTATTCTTTTTTGTCTTAAGGCTAAATAGATTATTGAAAGACACATGCTCATCAGAGTACCTAACAGCAAGAAAATAATTAACAAACCTGGGGGATAATCCAATATCTGTTAGAAAGACTAAGAGATAAGTGAACCAACAGGCTGAAGTTATGTCATTGAGCATGTGCCCAATACCGTAATAAAAGACTGAACACCTTCCAAGGGATTTTGTCAATGATTCATCATCCTCACTATGATTAATCATAGTGCTATAGAAGTTTTGGCGGTGCTTCGATGAATGGGAAACCTGCAATCCAACAGATGAGGCTTCAGATGCAAAATTACATTGACTTAACCACAGACAATATTCAGGGAGAAAATTGAACCACACAACAAAACCAACAAAAGAAGTAATGAAAGGATACAAAGTAGAGTCAACACTCTCACCTCGAGTTCTAACAAAAGATTTACATCTTGCAATCTTACACAAATAATGATAGTAAACACATCTTGTTCAAGGTTGATGGTTGCACAATACACGGTACATACACCAAATATAGCATAACCAAGAAACTAAGATCACACAACAAGTGAAGATTTCAAATAACTGAACCACCATAGATGCATGATGGAGACACAAGTATGTTGGATCCAAGTCTCAGCAAAAGAAGGGTATCAGATAGTGAATTCATACAAACAGTTATGTTTAGAGGAAATACTTTATTCTAAACTTGACTAAATATAAACAATGACAAGTATTTAAACAGACTCCTATCAGCTTTTAAATAATTACAAGATATCCCTTGACGTTTTGAAAACTGCATCATACATCATTCATAGATTTTCTCCTTTCCTTCCATCATGACAAGAACAATTATGACTAAATTAATACTCTGCTTAGCCTTGCTTATAAGTATCAATCACTAGCTGTACTCCCTTAAGGACCACTCTTGAAGTAATAAAAATTCACTTAGGACTTGTTTAAACTTTTAACCAACTGCTTATTTCCTCTAATACTAGTCATGATTTGATGCATAAAAAATGAACTAGATTACCCCACCGCCTTATCTTTATCGATAACATTTGGGATCAAGAAATCAGCCCTACTAGTAAACCCATCTCTCTCTCTTAAAAAAATAAAAAAAATATCACCATACTCTGCAACCAAAAACCAGAAAGTTAACCTCTTTACATGTTCATCTTAATCCCACTCCTAAAAAACAAAAGGAAACAACAAGGAAGCTTACACAATATCAATTACCCAAATAATCATATATACAAAATGAAAAACAAAAAAAAAGAACAATTTTTCACGAAATTGAAGAAGAAAAAATGTAAAAATTATACCTGGGTTTTAGGGTGAAGCTATGTAGAAGAAGAAGAAGAACCCATGATTTTTATAAAGAAGAAAAAACTAATCTTGGATACACAACAATCAAGACTCAAGAGCAAATAAAAAAATAAAAAAACTTTCTTGCAACACAAACGAATCAAGAAAGTAGAAACAGTTATTAAGCGTGATCTAGACGCACCAAAAGAGAAAAAGGGCAAACCCCTTCTGCTTGTTTTCTTCTTCCTTCACTGCCACCGCTTATTGAAACCTTGAAAAGCCACCTCCCTTTCACCTATAGCAGTTCACAAAAACTGAAAGCAATAAAAAATGATATCTTTTTTTCTCATTTCCCACCACTGACGGACATTCTGAGAATTTTGTTTGTCTTTTCCTTCAATCTTTTTTCAAGATTTTAGGAAGATACTTATTAAGCAATTGGGAGTTTTTGGTGCATTGGAGTCATTATTATTTATCACTGTGTTTGTCGATTGATGTGGGGGGCTTCCTTAAAGTGCCGTATCTTGGAAATTAGCTAAAAATTGAAAAAAGAATATTAGAATCTAAACTCAAAATTAGAAAATGTTGAAAAGGTTATTATCTTTTTTTTTTTCTGAAAAAAAGATTATTATCTTCAGTTAGCCACAACCTCACCCTCTAATTTTTTTTAGCATTTTTTTATTTGTGCGTGTTGTTCTTATATAAGGATTATGTTAATTTTTTCTTTATCATTTCAATTTTATTAAATATCACCAATTCGACTTACAAAACTATAATGACCTCACCGCTTAGTTCGATGGCTTTTACCATTTTGACAATTTCAAGTCATTTTTGTCACCCTTAGTTAAAAATTACATGCTACTTTCCATTTCTATAAGTGGAAGGCACAATTTAGAGTTCTTACTGGATTAAACTAATTCTTCGTACAATTTAAATTCATAATACGTTGATAAAGTACTACATTCTTTATAATAATAAAAATAATGCATATATTAATAAATTTAATTGGATATCGCCAGATTTACAAGACTATAATGACCTCACCATTTAGTTCGATGGCTTTTACCATTTTGACAATTTCAAGTCATTTTAGTGTCACCCTTAGTTAAAAATTTCATGTTACTTTTCATGTTCACAAGTGGAAGGCTCAATTTAGAGTGCTTGCGGGATTAAACTTATTCTTATGTACAACTTAGATTCATAATATGTTGATAGAGTATTGCATTCTTTATAATAATAATGCATATAATAATAATAATAATAATAATAATAATAATAATAATAATTAATAACTAATAGTAATGCATATAAAGCTTATAAAATATGTTTTTTTTCATGAAAATAAGTCAAGATATAAGACTCTTCATGTTGAAGATCTCAAGTTTGAAATCCTTTATTAGCAAAAGCAATAAATTTGTCTTCTGGATTGAGCTGCACACCAAAGGATAATAGTTGCACCCATATTTTTAAATACGTTTGACTTGACGATAACCATAGTCAATTTTATGCAACCAACTCATTCAAAAGTAATATACATACCATTTACTATTAAACTAAATAATATATGGTTGGGGAACTTTTATCACAAGTCAAAATAACCTCATACATAATTCCTTAAAAGTGATTATTACAGGTGCTTGGTCATAGAATTGATTTGAAACTCAAATTTTGTTTTTAAAATGTGAATAAAACTTTACTTCCAGTTTTAAATTATGATTTGAAATTTCCAAAATGTAAGATTGCAATTTCAAATTATCACTTCGATTTTTAAAAAATGTAAAACTTAATTTAAAAGTTCTTATTTTGTAAAAAAAATAAAAAATCTGCCATTTTAAATTTTGCAAAAAAAAAAGAAAAGACTTATGCTCATGAACATATTATTTTTATAATGGGAGAAAATTATATTAAAGAATAACTAGTAATTATTATTATTGATTATTTTTTGATTAGTGAATCCTTATAAAATTAAGTGTATCGGGAAGTTCGTAATAATATGTAATTACAAATATTTATTTAGAATTATGAAAATTGTATAAGGGTCGAGAAAGTTTAGATAATTTTCACATAATATGATATTTGTGTATCTAATAAAAAGAATATAACTTAAAAAATATAAATTTTATGTCTTTATAAAATTTTAACTTCAAATTAATCAGATTTTAACGTCGGAAGGATCTAGTCAATTATTGGTGAATGGGATCCGTAAAAATGGAAGATTCTTCCATTTTGACATCCAAACGGCCCCTTAACGTCCACAATTATAAAGTTGGGCCAATAAACTTATGAGTTATGGTCCCACAAATAATCCTAATCTAAATCTAGTAATCACTAATCAAACTTCTTTTTTTTCGAGGGTGCTTACGTTACGTCTTTATCTTTTTATCTCCCTGTTGAAAAAATAAAATAAAGAATTATTAATAAATCACATAACATTATATATTAATTATGTGAACTTAATTATAAAAAAAGGAAAAGAATTTTTTTTGTCACTAATAGAGTTATTCTTTTCATACATCTCGTTTTATTTCTCTGAAATTATTAAATTATTTTTAATGATAAAAATATTATTTAAATAACAAATATTACTTATAACGCATTTACTAATAATTACCGATCTGGAATCTAAACAACACAATATATAGGGCTTGAAGAATTTGATTAGACTTAGGATTAAGATTCCGACATAATAAAGATTCCTAAGTACATGCTAATTAATGTGAAAATGGCAATTATACATAATGGGTCATCTCAAATGTTGGCTTATTTGAAACTGTCATAATCTTTATCATCCACTACTCCTAAAGTCACAATCAACTAATCTTTCAATTAAAAAAACAAACTAAGAAGAATTAACTTAATTAAAGTAGTTGTTTATTCAATCGCTTAAATTAGAAATAGCTAGTGAACATATAATTTTATGTATAATATATGTGTATATATATATGTTTGACTAAAAAAAATATTAATCCGACTAACTATTTATATGATAATCCCTTAAAATAATTTTTATTGACGCGGATATGTGCAATTGAATAAACAAAAAAAATGATACCACCAAAATTATGATGTCATTCATGCTTAATTAGAGATCTTGAATTTAAACATTAAATATTGAATCACCTTTTATAATTTATAAGAATATCTTATCGAAACAGGGAAAATAAATAAATAAAAAAACAGCCAAGTTGGACTTTGGAAGGCAAAGGTCTCAACCACAAATTCATTTTTAATCCAAAACTATTGGGACTTCACACAACTTTTTTGACAAAGTTGAATATATGGCTTCTATTAAATGATGATTTATCTTTATGTAACTTTGCCAATTTTTAAAACTGGACCATTATTATCCTTATTGCCACAAACAAATTAAATATATCATGGAATTGGAATGACAATCAAGTCATCAATCAACAAATTGGGTTTATAATTATTATGTTTAAACTCCTCGTCAGATTTACTACATGTATTAGAAAATATTCTTGAATTTGATTTGAATGGTTAATCTCATCTTTAAATTATTGATAATCTTAAAAATACTTTTCTACTGGACTAACTCAACTTAAATATACTCTCAATCAGCTACATGACATAACAAGTGATCTCAAACTCTTTTTGTAGGAGTGTATGACTCTTAATAAAAAGTCGAGAGAAGTGTTGAAAACACATCTAAATTTGACAAGAATTCACGGTGTATTTTACCCATGTGGCAAGATCAAGAGTGTATTTAAGTTCAGTCAGTCAATTAGAAATTGTCAATAGTTCAGGGACGAAACTAATAATTCACGCCAAATTTAGGAATATTTTTAATACTTTTCAGTTTTCTCAATTAATTGTATATGATATCCATCCGTTTTATTTTATTTGGTCCCTACATCAAAATAGTTATTTAATCCATTTTAACAAACTAAGATTTTTTTTTTCCATACTACCCTTAGAATTAATTAAGTGTTCGAAATGTATCTATCAAGCTTTTAAGACTCTTGCTAACAAGAAGTTTACAGAAACACGCAATAGGTCGTTGCCATAAGGTCTTACCAAAAATAATATTTGGAAAATATTTCTAACTAAAATAAATATAGAATACTCAAAACTTTGACAAGTAAAAGTGTAAAAAGGAGAAAATTCTAAACTTTGAAAAATAGAAAGTTATCAACTCATGAAGTGCATGTATTCGAATTTGAAAAGTTTCAAGAATTTGAAATTTTTAGAATATTCAAACTTCAAGAACGGTTTAAACATTTTGAATGCTAGACACGACTATGAAGTTTGAACATATCAAGGTTTAATCTCCAAAGATTTTGATGCAATATAGAATAGGTACTATATGTGGAGTCCAACCCCTATATTGACTTTCAACAATTACTGCATCCAATTGTTAATGGTTGGCAAGGTCGGCAAATTTGTAGATGACAATAAATATTGAGAAACACAATAATTGAAAACTTTCGGTACTGGCATCACTTTGTCACATTGTGAATGATTGCAATTGCAAATTTCTTCTATAAAAGAAGCTCGTTAGCTCATTTTTATACACACCACTTTATCCATCGATTTCATAAAGTAAACAAGTATAGTGAACAACTATTATTGGAGAGAGGCCGTAAATAAAAGATTATTTATATACAAACTCCTTGTGATTGCACTAATTAATTTAGATAATAGGAATTGATGTCGACTCCTTGTCATTGCTTTTGTAAAGAGGTTTGTCAATTGATCATGTGAGGTGATATATTGAAGACTTCAACAAGAAGTTTACGAATATAATGACAATCAACTTCAATTTGACATGTTCTCATGGTGGACTAGATTTGTTGCCATTTATATTGCAGTGGGTCTGACATTGTCAATATATAACCATTGCTTGCCTCCATGGCTTTGGTCTAATGGTAAGAGCCAGCGCGTGATGTGTGGGTTAGGCTCATGTCATGAGTTCAAATCATGTTCAAGACAAATGTCTGATATTTAAGTAGAGAAGGGTAGAGGGGCGGACCCTTATCCAATTTTGAGGGGGGGGGGGAATATAACCATTGGTTAGGTCCACCAATTAAAATACAAAGAAATAAAGCTTTTGGCTTATCACTATGCCAACAAAGGTTCTGTCAAGGGCTCTGGATGTGAAGTTCTGAACTTTGTAAAACATGTAACTATGACTCCAGTTAATGCAGCAACTCCCGGAATGAATCCCAATGAAAATCGCGTTACTGTGAAACATGGATATGCTGGATTGCACGTTGATGGTGTGACACCTGCATTATAAATGTGAAGAGTTTCATGTCAAACATTTAAATTTCATTCATGATATGCAGACGTAACGAAAGATATAGCTTACTTTCGTATGACTCTAGAATGTACAGCATTACTCCACACAATACTTTCTCCACAAAGCCTAATGATCCATAAACAAAAGCAGATCACTCAACTTCTTTATCAACTAGCTCACTTTCCATGCCTACTGAAGTTACCTGTTAACCACAAAAGATAACAGAAACATCGCGATTTAACTGTCAAAATTAAATGGAAGAGTTTCCAGCTCTGAATTGCTAAATTTAGGAGCCTGAGTACACTTTCTTGGATGAATTAACTTGAGGTACAAAATAATTGAACTGTAGCATATACCATCATGAAGGCATTGGCGATTCCAATAACTACGGACAAGATGTACATAAAAACGTTCATGTTAATCGGTAGGGAGAGTACTACTGCACTACAAAATAGCCACAGGAGGCCTCCTACTGAAAAGATGGCCTTCAACCTGTGATTGTTCCATTCGAGTTCCTACGTGCAACCAGAAAAATAGCTGAGGATATGCAAACAAAGAACAGGTCGAAAGTGAAGACCAAATGTAGAACAACCCCATAGAGAAAGAACCTGGAGCAAGACAGATGTAATGAAGCTGCACAAATAGATGATGGCAGGAACCTATATATTACATAATAACTAAGCCCGATTAGCATTATTTAACTGGAAGATAAAGTGTTTTCAATTTTATTCAACTCGATAACAAATCATACCAAAGCCTTGGAAGGTTGCAAAGACGAAACAGAAACTTAGAACAGACAACTACTACATATGTGAATGATCGATAACATATAACTTAAAGAAGCTGGAAGAAAATTATAGCTACCTGTGATATATTCGTTACAACTCTAGTTAACACATAAATGCTAGCTACTTTATAATATAGGCCATTTTTCAACCATCGCTTCCAAGAAGAACCACGAGGATTTGTCTTGTGAGATACTTGTTTCACCCTGCACAAAAGATGCTTAACCTTGTAATTTGTTTCCTCATTAATGAAGTACATTCGAGCCTTCCAAATTAACAAGGGAACTGAGTAGATAACAAACCTAGGCTCTTTAGTTCCAAGATGAAATAAAATTACAAAGAAGCATCCGATCAATACTGTGATACTGCAAACATAAATGGTAAAGTACATTAACGCAAAGCACGTGCTAATGCATATAGAAGAGCACTTACTTCTGGTATTCAATGTACCTGCTCCTTGATTTCAACTTGTTTCACGGATGAATTGAAGATGAAAAATCCAATTCCATAGACAATTAGGCTTGCGACCTTCCCAATTATTGGTTCACAGTAACAAGACAAGAGGTAAAAGGTTAGTTTTGTCTATATTGAGATGAAATGCATGTAAGAGAGTTATGCATAGAATGGTGCAACAGAGTACCAACCATTGTAAAAGCATTGCGGCAGCTGACACATGCCACTCTGCTTGTTTGATCCAGGGTAAGGCCATTTCACCATTGCCCTTCAACAAAGAAGGCCAAGAAAATGTAGAAAACATTTATCATTTTAGCCAAATAATCAAATGATTCTGTAGTAAATATAAAACGAACACGAAAGTTGAGATGATTACATATGTGATACTTGAGTACAAGACCATCCACCACTGAAGAGTATATCAAACATATAATATCCAATCATTTGCACAAGAGGCGCATCGATCCCAATAATTTTGCAAGGAATGCAAACGCCCCAATAAAACGAAGAAAATGCAGCAGAGACAAGAACAGTCCCCACAGCATGCCATATTTTGAAATGTCCAAATCTGTCTATCTGTGGAGAGAGTGAAAAAAAAAAAAAAGTAATTCATGATCAGCAATTTTCTCATGCATATCGAAAGCTTGAAGTGAAACATATGTAACAACTTCTCATGATATACATTACATGCTTTTCTAATGAAAGAAAAAAGAAGGATCACAATGAAAAAAATACCAGTTCTCCAGCAATTATGGTCATCGTTGCATCAGTGAATTGCCCTGTAATTGCAAGTGCTGCAACTTGTCTGTGAAATAGAACCAAATGAAGTGTCAAATCAACCAATCTCATAATGAAGTTTAAACCAGTGTACTAAATCCACTAGTAGACGAACTCGATCCAAGACTTTGTAAGCACTGAAATCAGGTATCTTCTGATTAAAAGATGCTCTAAACATTACACTGCCCTTCCCAAACTTCTCGGTGTACATCAATATCCAATCAAATTCATGAAATCCTTGTCACAACTCACAAGAAGTAGTAGCAAAATTATACAGAACTCTTTTATACCAACTTTAAGTCCTTTTAATATTCGTTTTTTTCCAGCAAAACATTGGAACAACAAAACAGAAGCTACCAAGGTGTGATGGAATGGTAAAATTAAGTCCCTCCACCTTTAACCAGGCGTCGCAGGTTCAAGTCTTTAGAATGAAATTCTCTCGTTAGGTAATTAACAAAAAAAAAAAATAGCAAAACAAAGAAAGAATAATATTACCTAAACTAGCTACAACAAGATGTTCATACAAAACTGAGTAAAGATTTGCAAGAGAGTGTGTATATGCTTACTTTGGAGGCATTCCAATACTGGTCAAATAGAGCAAGAGAATAAGTATACCAATAGGTTGATGTTATATCATTAAGCACATGCCCTACACCATATGCTAAAACAGACTATCTTCCCAAAGGTTTTGCTTCTTCATTTTCCACACTGCTTCCAATCATGATGGAATAAGTAAACTCCGAGAATTCAAATTCACTCCAAAAATTTGAAACCTGTTCTTATAACAACAGTAGAAAACATATACTAGTAGCAAAGATGCTAAATTAATAAAGTCTTTGCTGTTTGATGAAATGCATAAGTTATTTCCATTGACAAACAGACACATGAGTATCAATGTATTTGACATGGACAAGAATCAAAGATATTATTAAAAATTAATGTATGTTGACAACTTTCAATTAATTAATACTCCTTTATGATGATTGAAACAGTGCTTTTTCAATTATTGCGCTTGCTGATTCAAGTTTTCCTATTACAAACAAGAAGCCAATGTTATATATAACTTTTTATGAAATTGCACTAGAATAATTGTATGTTGGTTGCATATTAATAAACTGATATACCACTTATCCAATTCTGCCTATCCCTGCCACAACAGGACTATGCAATTTCTTGGCATGTCTTTCAGTAAATCGGGGAATAGTGAAACAAAAAATTGCCTATACTAGATGCAGCAAGATACTTCGCAAAAACAAATTCAGGATTTGAAGTTTATGAGTTGTAAATTTTAGCCATTAGAAGCGATTTCAAGATTTGAAGTTTATGAGTTCTGAATTTAGTTATTAGAAGTTAGTGAGTTTTAAATGTATAATTGGTAAAATGTTACTACTATATTTTTATGAATTGTTAGTACGAAATATGAATATAGGATTTGAACTAAAATTGTTGACTACTGCCAAACTTGATTACTCATTTTGTAGAAGAAAAATTAGTTAAATCCCACTTGTTGTGTTGGTTACTGTATATGTATAATAGGTTTGCCACAGACCTCAACAGTGTTGTTTGGACTCTTCATTTTCAATGTTGTATCCGTATTGACAAAATATGATTGTGGTTGTTGGATTCGTATCCAATCTGGTTGATCGATTTTGGGTACTATGACTAAAATCAGACGAATTCGGAATAAATTCAATGATTATTAAAATCAAAACAAATGATAAGGTGGAATGGAAGAAAATAAAATACATTATATATAAAAATTGTTATGTCACTCTTTTTCCTTTTATCTCCTCAAGATTCTCTACTTGATAAATTCTCCTCAAGTTTTATTTACATAGCATCTCATAATTTAAATTTTATAACTCTATTTTTAAATTATTGAATTATTATTAACATTCATACATGAATCTGTTTCCTCAAATCTTAAAATTTAAATCATAAAAAATGTTACCTTTAAATATCACACCCATATTAGACATTTGCACTCTAGTTTGAGCAATATAATAGGCCACTGCTATATAACCTAAACATGGGGTATGGGTGAAGGCAGTGGTGGAGCCATCTTATGCTCGTTCGAAAATTATACTGTCTAGCTAGGTTATAAAAGGTACTGGAGCGGCGCAAAGTGATCTATTTGTGTGATTCACCCATGTCGTAGATAAAACTTAAGCGCATGTATTATTGAAAAAAAATAGCATGGGTTGGTCACTTTTTTGACATGTATAATATAAGAAAACAATATAGCCACCCTTTATAATATAGTTGAAGAATGGCAACTGTTTGAGATTTTGGACAAAGTTGCCCTCAATGTATCACTCTGAGAAAATATTATCAAATTGGGACACACAAGAATACAAGGATCATCCATTTAACAAAATGATAGCTTTAATTATTATGATACAAATAAGGTTATTAGACTCATCATATGAAGAAATTTGAAGTTAAAGACCAAAGAAGGACTACACCAACAATTGCTTCTAATCCAAACCATCTCTTTCCAATGTGACAACCAGCAGATTTAGGAGCACCAGCAGGGGCACCTGTGGGACTAGATCCAACTGCAAAAAAAATTGCAACACAAAAACAGAGAAAAGTGTTTTAACCTTTATATATTTGACAATATAGAATAATTTATACACTATTACGTCGTGTAAACGATAACTACAAGTAATGTTTTAAAAAAGTGGAATAATCATATAATTAGATATAAATAAGACAAGTTACCTGATACAAGTTATATTAATACATTGATAGTGTATAAATTACAATATTACGTTGTCAGTGTGTATAAGTTGAATCGCCTGAATCACCAATTTTCAGAATTTTGTAAAAAAAATGTAGTAGTATAACTTACCAGAAGGAATGGGGCTATGTGCAAGTGGACTGCCAGCAATGCTGCTTGAATTATTAGCAATTTGATAGAATACTTGAGCATCTGGTGAATTTGCAGGCAAGTGGAGAAGTGCTGAATATATCATCAAATAGTGTCAAAGATTAACTTGTTCATTTTTCACAAGTAAAAATGAAAAAGGATATTTATTAGTTCTTCCTTTGTCTCAAGTTATATGATACTATTTCCTTTAGAGTCCGTTAAAAAAAGAATGACACATTTCTCTATTTATAAGTAACAATTGAAAGTTAAACTTTTCATTTTACTTTTTAAAAAATGATTTATAGATGCTGACTTGTTCAGGCGTGGCATATTTCAAAAGATTAAAACCTTATTGATAAGATCGTGAACTCTTTCAGATCGTTAATTTCATTTAGTTGAGACAGAGTTCAGCATGCCTTCCACTAAGTAAGAGAAACCTAAAAGTAACCCATTGACATCCCGGTGAGAGAGTCATTATTTGTGTTACATCTTTGAATTCGAAAGAGGGGCTTTCCTCTTATCTCTCAAATTACTTATATTGAAGCCATCGAGGGAAAAATAAGAAAGCTATTGCACACAAGTACCCCCATTCGGCCCTTACTAATACAATAAATGATACTGAAACTACGAGCTAAAAACAGGCGTACTTACCAGGGCATTCAGAGATGTTAGCAGGGGCTTTACAAACAGAGGGGAGTGTTAAAGCAAGTGTAACATTGAGTTGAAGTCCCAAATCAGGATCATTTCTATCCTTAATTAACAAACAAAGACACTTCTTGTTATCTTTCAACACTTGTTTCAATCCAGTACAGCAATCTGGTGTAGGAGCTGGTGCATTACCTCCAACATAAGGCAAACATGTTGCCAAACCAATCAATGATTGTGTACACTCTTCTTTGTCCTTTTCTGTGTCTGAATTTCCAAATACACATAATATGAAGAACAACACCAATCTCAACTGATATTTCATGGTGCAAGAAATCATATTGAAATGTTTATAGAGGGAACTGAGGTGTCTTGAACTCTGTTTTTGCCTTTCTAGTAGTTTTTGTGACAAGTGGAAAAAAGATAGACATTCCTTTGGCTCTTATATAATAGGTTGCTTTACCAAAAAAAATGTTTTCGAGGGGATGGTCTTGAACTTTTGACCCCGGACAAAATTTCAACATCAACTAATTTTGCCACTATTCATTTTAAGGTCATTAGTGTAATTTTCTATATATAATCATTATTGCCACTAGCCATTGAGCCACTTCTAGAATGTAATATTTAGTTGGACTAAGTCGGTCCAAATTAGTCGTAACATGGTGGCAATACCGTCTATTTAGGGGTAAATTTATACGATATTTTCTTAAAAGGTCTCACATCGTAAATGTGACTTTCCTATTCTTTTCGGGTACTTACTGTGAGACTTTGTTCATACCTCCAATAATATCTAAGTTCATTGAATCAAAACTAGCCAGGTGTTTGGATGAGGGTTTAAGGAAATAGTATTACTTAACGAACTTGTAGTGGTTGAGAAGTACTCACTCAACATTTTCAGACCTTTTTCTTTCTTTTGTCTCTAAGAATTGTTGGCTTTATTATGGAAGATTCCAAGAACCACTAATTTTGTAGCAAGAAACAAGAAACTAATTTGTTTTTCAGTTTTCAATCAACGATGGGAATGTAGGTGTAAATACAAAGTGGGACACTTTACCAACCCACTATAGGATGTAAACCAATTAAACCTTTACCACATGAATTTCTTCTTGTTATCATAATTGGTTTGTGTTGCCTAAATTTAGCCATGACAACATTTGAGCATGCTTATGATGTCATCTTCCACTTATTATGTGGATCAAATTAAAATTGTTGTGCAATTTAACTTGTTAAATCGCCTAGAATAATGTAATCACTCTGTTTCAATTGGTTTGTTTTGACTTAGACATAAAGTTTAAGAAAGTAAAGAAGATTTTTATCTTGTGATCTTAAATGAAAAATATGTCAAATGTATCAAAATATTTTTTAATCATATGATCTTGAACGTATCATATTGAAATTAAATTGATAATAGAAAAGGAAAAAGACATTCATTTTAAAACGGATTAAAATAAAGGGAAAAGGGTCAAAAATACCCCTCAACTTAAGTTTATTAGTTGACTTTGCCTTTGCCGTTAAACTAAAGTTAATTTTACCCTTACCGTTACTAATTTCACCATATATACCCCTTATTTGACAGAAATCCCCAAATTGACTCAAATTAACCCGAATTCTTAAAAATGACCCATTCCCAATTTTAAACCCAATGCCCGACCCGTATAACCCATTCCCCTTTTACCCATTCTCTCAAATTAACCCAAATCCTCCATTGAAGCCCTGACAACTAGTTCAAACAATCACCAATCTCCTCTCTTCATCCACCAAATCTCTACCCAAATCCTCTCTCTAATCCTACCTTTCTCACCTCACTCCAACTCCGACATTCTTCGTCGTCGTACAGGTCGGCGGTGGATATCACTCGCCGTCGAATGAGAAAGCTCTCAGTTCAGCAAAAACGAGTGTTTCTCGCTGCCGCTTCCGTTCTCCGAAAGGTCTCTCTCGAAATATGTATAAATAACTTCATCCTTGTCAAGATCTAGACGTGAGAAAAGAAGAAATAAAAGCTTTTATAGTTAATACCGTATGAAAATTGATCCATGTATTCGATTCCAATTATATATGTTTTTGATGTTTTAATTCATTTTGTCTATTTTAAGTCAACTTTCATTGTCAAAAAGAGATGCTATGAAGCAACTAACTTTAAATTTTGGATTGACTCTTTCATAATGTGGTCGTATTGGTTCACTTTCAGGGTGTTGGTGGATGTATAGACGCTGTTACAGCAATAATTCAAGTATTGAAAGTGCTTCAGTTACTTCATGCTTTGTTCCTGAAAACCTTATAGTGGAATCTGTTTTCGATATCTCAAGATGACATAACTATGTTAAAGAAACTTGGAAGAATTATGCACAACAATTATGTTTTCTGTTGGTCAATTTCTTAAGAGGTGAAGAGAAGAGAGTGATGATTTGGGTAGGAGTGGATAATAGGAGGAGTGAGGTGAGGAAGGTAGGATTGGAGAGAGGATTTGGGTAGAGATTTGGGGGACGAAGAGAGGAGATTGATGATTGTTTGAACTAGTTGACTGGGCTTCAATGGAGGATTCGGGTTAATTTGAGAGAATGGGTTATACGGGTCGGGATATTGGGTTTAAAATGGAGAATGAGTTGTTTTTAAGAATTCGGGTTAATTTGAGTCAATTTGGGGATTTCCGTCAAATGAGGGGTATATATGGTGAAATTAGTAACAGTAGGGGTAAAATTAACTTTAGTTTAACGGTAAGGGCAAAGTCAAACAATAAACCAAAGTTGAGGGGTATTTTTAACCTTTTTCCCTAAAATAAAAGTAGGATAAATGAATTGAAATGAACGAAGTAATACAAATAGATATGCAAAAGGGTTTTTTTCATTTTCACTAGAAGAGACAATGTCGTGGTCCGCTCCAGGCCCAACTAATAATGTCCGTTGTGCTGCAACTTTGGGCCTCACGAATATATCTTGGCTAAGCTTCGAAATGGACTAGAAGGGAGTCGGGTCGAAGTGGACAATAATTTGGTTCATTAATTTCTAACAATAGAGTATCTAAATACAATGTTTGTTTTGATTGTTATTTAAATTCTATTGTATCGTATCATTATCTAACGATAGATTTAAACGATACGATACAATAGAATTCAAAACAAACATTGTATTTAGACTAACAATACAATACAACCATCCAAACAAGGTGTATATTACAATAATGAAATTGAAAAAATGTTTAAATAACTAAAATATTATAATAGCTAAAAATAATTAGATGAAAAAATAAAAAATGTGCCTTCCTTCATCAGCTAACGCCGTTCATGGCGTCTAATGAAAGGCACGTGGGGCTCTCCATTTTTGTCCTTTTGGTTTCATCTTCAATTTATTTGTCCTTTTGGAATTTTTGATTCCGAACTCGCGATATTAGATTCGATGACAATTATATAGTGCCAATAAATATTTTAACACTCTTTATTAATATATATATTTATTATCGCTAAAAATTGTTCGTCATCTTTCCACTTCAACTAATTACAAGAGACATATAGATAAGTTTAGCTTAGATGCCACTTGTAGAATTTTTTAACCATTTTAAATACATAAGATTCTAGTGCTTGTTAAGGAAATTACATCAGAATTATTTACATTAATCAAATTATCAAATCTATGATGTACAAGGTTGGTGTTATTCAATAAGTATAATATAATATAATATAAAATGATTAAAAAAAAAAAAAACCTCACCGTAGATCTTGTCTAACTGAATGCTCCATTAAAATTCGTGTCAAGATCCCATTTGTTAATGGGCAAGACCAAATCAAAAAAAATAAAGGAGTGGTGACAAAAATTAGGCAAGGGAAGTGTTCTTATCTTAACAAAACTTCATATGGTGTATTAACGGCCAAAACTAAAGATTTTTTTTTAATCGTGAATAAGTGGAATTTTTTGTATTACAAAGTATGATTCTTATTGAATTAGTACGTTGAAAAAATGCATAGTGGAAAGCGAATTACTAAAATAATAGGATAATTTTTTTAATTTTTTTTTGTATGTAAATATTATAATACTATTTTTTTCCTCTTCAATTCAATTAAAATATCAGCAAAAATAGTCACTAAACATTTTTCGACAGGAAAGTAAGATTTTTTTTTTAATAGTGACTAGTGACTTAACTTACATCAAGCACAAGAAAGACATAAAGATGATCACCCATCTCAAAATTTTGTATACCAAAAATCTCTCCCCACTCCCTCTAATACTAAAACTAGGAAAAACTAAAAAGAAATATTGGGAAGACCTCTATAGATTTTTGAAAATTTTATAGTACTTAATTAAAATGGAAGCAAAGTTATAAGTAGATCATGAACATGAATGATATAGTTAATTTATCTTTCTTTTACTTCAAATTGACGTATTCTTTCTTTCAATATTCACATTAGATATATATCTACATAGTTAGGAGTTTCAACAAAGGGATTAACATGTCTCCATGAACTTAATCACCCTGCCAATAATCAAGGTTTTTTTTTTTTTTTTTTCCAATTCTAAGAACTTCGAGGGAGGACAAATAAAGTTTAGTGTAAATAAACTGACATTATAACAATTTAAAAGTAAACATAAAGAGGTCCACGTCAAGTTCTGGTTCTGGTCGGTGACAAATGTCAGTTAGATACATATTTAATTAGTACTATATTTTATAAAGTCTTGACCATATAAAAATTCACCGGCCAGTTGGACAAATATTAATGGAACGTCAAAAAGTAAAAATCCTACGTACAATGCACCCAAAGCTAACACTAAACTAAAAAAATCTCCTCTCCTATATTAATTATACTTTCTCCGCTTCAATTTACGTGACACTATTTAAGATGATACAAAATTTAATAATTTCTTTTATAAAAGATGGTAATCTAAATGTGGCTTTAAATTATCTAATTGAGGGTAAAAAGATAAAAAAAAATTAAAATAAAATAAAATGTGACACTTCAATTGAAACAGAAATGTGAGGGGACCGGATGGATTAGATCCCAATATACTCTTGGTTAGAAATATTGTGTTTGAGCTCTGAAAATAGAGATAGAAAGTATTTTCTTTTTTAGAAATGAGTCAAAATATATGACACGAATTCAAATTAATTAAGATTGTGAGTTCATAAATCTAATGCTAAAAGAAAAATGAAAAAGTCATTTAGTATCTAGTGAAATAAAGGAAAAAAGACAACACGACATGAGATTTAGACCTTTATAAAAGCCATAGTAAGTCTACTCCAAAACCAAACTCTTCTTCTTTCCACACTTTGAAAGTTGCAAAAAATGGGAGATAATTACTCATCATCACAGGCACCTTCAATACATTTATGTTTCTTCTTTCTTGTTCTTTTCATGTTTGTAAGTGTTACATGGTACATCAACTATGAGTCTATCTTTGAAGGCATTATGGATCAATTCAAGCTTCTTCTCATGTTGTCTCCATTAGTACTACTTTTAATTGTTCACTTACTTTCCAACTTTGAGAAATCTCTCATGTTTAATATTCCTTTGCCTGAACAAGACTCATTTCATAGAGCTGGTGCTACTCCTTGGGGAGTTGGATTTCTCCTTGTGCTTCTACTTTTCATGATTTCTTATCACTCTGATCTTCGCGAACGATGGTTTCCTCTTCTAAGTTGAAGAAGAATATGTAATTATCTTTTAGTTTTAGTTTGAATAACAAAGACTTAAGAGAGTTTTTGAGTACGTACTGTCGAGAGGAGCCCTTGTGTATTTAGTTTAATTAGTGTTTTTCTTGTTATCTTTTCAATTAGTTTCTTCAATATTGGAAAGTTTGTTCATGTTGTGGTTATTTCTTAATAATTGTAGGGTTATGAATGTGTAAATAATCGTCATTTCTGGTCAACAGTATTTATTCGCAGCTATATTCCATTCAAGTACAAAGGAATGAGAATTATTCACTTTTTTTGGGAATAATATTCAGTTTATTTTCAAATTAATGTTTGATTAATTAGGAGTTGGATTTCAAATTTGGGAATCTGCTCCAAACAACGTTTTCCAACTCTCCTCTCATTTGCAAAAAATATAACCAAACATAACTCCAACTTTGTAAATTTCAAATAAGGTGGAAAATATTTGAAATCTATGGGCAAATGCGTATGCAGTTTTGTGTTTTTAGGTTCAGTTGAAGTGCAAAATTGTTGAGAGAAGGCCTAAAAGAAGAGTCAGAATTGCTGCAACTTAAACTTGGCCATCACAGTGCCATAGCCATAAACCACATACAATTCTGACTTACGGCTCTTCTAATAACTATGTAAAAGTGCATTTCAAGGAAGGAAACTATACGTTGATCGTAGTAATTATGACTGAAAATAATGATGAAACTTGATATCAATAAACAGCAAATGAAATCGTTAATATGCTTGTAACGGGAATTTTAATGTACATTTTCGTTTTCCTCTTTACTAGAGTGCACTCAATATACCAATTACGAGACTTGGAACAAGTTTATCTCCCAGATAACAGAGAAAAGATTTTTGGAGCATCTGCATCCAACCTCAAGCTGTTTTCACTATTTCTATATTTGAGGGCAGTGTTGATGTAAAGAAGGGAGAGAATATTATTATCAAATACATGACACAATTTTGAGACAGGAAATATCAGATAAGCTTATGCAACATATTCAAAAATAAAATTTCCATCCAACAGCTCTCCAGGTAAAAAAAGACTCTCACTGAATCAAAAAATTGAAAAAAGCACACAAAACTAACCAATGAGGCAGCTCCCCGTAGAGTTCATTAAGTACAAACATGCACAGAGCTCTTATTTGAACAGGAAAAATCTCTCCATCTGATAATATTATCCATCTATATTCGACAACAGACGTGACTAATAAAAGCTGACCTCCACATTAGAAAATAATATCCTCATCGTTCTGTGAAGGATGGGACAGTAAGTTATGGGCTGAACTAAGCGAAATACCTCTCTTCAAAGAAATATCTTCAGCAGCCTTCTCCGCTGCATATAGCCTGGCAGCGGCCATCTGTTTCTCTACCTCCCTCTTCTTGTAACCTTGTATCTTCTTCAAACGGAAGAAGTCCTCCCTTTCCAGTTCATCAAGTTCCCCCTTGATGTAAAGAACTGTGTTCTCCAACCGAGGCTTCACAACATTCTCCAAGGCATTGACCCTCCGATTTGTTGTCTTGATTGCCTCATCGAGAGTCAAGAATGATGTTTGCAAAGATGCAAGCTCAACAAGTAATTCAATAGATTTCACGTAAGCAGCACGGCAGGCTTGTACCTGTTGCCCACCTCTAGCTAATCCAGTCAGGTCATTCTTGGTCTCTCCTTCAGAAAAGTGCTCAAACTTGGGGAGCTTCACCCCAGCAATATTTTCCTGCCGTGATCGAACTTTCAGAGTAGCAGTCTGGACATTTTCAAGGACAACGTGCTTGATGTTCTCACCAGCAGCATATTTTACCTCTGTCAGAGCAAATGAGGAATTTTTCATGACATCTCCCATCGATTCCTTTGTTGATACTATTTTCTTTAAAATCTGACGGAACTGCACAGTCAAAGCATCACTTTTCTTTTTCAGCAAAGCATGGCCTCTTGTTGCTCCAACAAGGCGAGCTTTAATAACTCCAAGCATCGTAACTGTGGGGACGACAACCAAGCGGTTGGTTTGCCCTGACATTTTGCCAAGCTACTTAGCTGAAAAGAAGAAGTGAGGTTATAATTTACATAGAAAAAAATATCACTTCGATATAGGACACAAAATTGTAAATGAGAGTGTAATTGAACATCAAAATGACCCTATCAGTTGGGTTTTTCATTTTCTAATAGACAAAGTAGTCTTTTTTACCTATATCCGATATCAGCAACAACAACATGCGCAGTATATAGTCCCACAAGTGTGGTCTGGGGATGATTGAGTGTACGCAGACCTTACCCCTACCGGAAGGTAGAGAGGTTGTTTCCGATAGACCCTCAGCTCAAAGAAAGCAATAAAGATCACAGCTTTAACCAATGAGAAAACAATTCTGTTCACAGAAAACCCAAAAATTCCAAAAGACCCAATTTCAACAACAAAGAATAAAATTAAGCATAACCGACAACCTAGCAATTTCCAAGATATGAAAACAACATCAGCAATAACAAGAAACAACTACCCACTACAGTACACAACCAAAACTCAGTAAAACTCCACATGCCAAAATGAACAAAACAACATTGAAACAACCCCCAAATCACATAACGCTCACAGCTTGAAGAATACCTGCGGAAAAATATAGAACAAGAAGGATTTGGTGGTGTGATTAGGTTAACATGCTATCTCTTCTTTTTTTTTCTGGTCAATTACTGAATCAGAACACGGCCAAAACTAAGTAAACTCAACATCCCAAAATGAACAAAACAACATTAAAACAACACCCAAATCACATAAAGTTCACAACTTTGAAGAATATCTGCTAAAAATATATCCGATGTCATTAATCAAAAATTTCATAAATTTAATTTTCATGGATAACCAAAATCATCAGATGTATGCTCCTAATGATGATCAAAAATCCCAGAATACAAAAAATACTAATTATCAATGATGCTAATATCTATTCTTTCACACACTCACCCAATCTAACATTTTTAGGCATACTGATTGATTTGCATTCAAGAAGCACTCTAGATAAATTATGACGCTTAAAGTGCAAATGATTAGAAGTTGAATCCATTCCATTCATTGTCTTCTTCTCAACCCCCTCTCGGTTACTGAACTCCACCCGAAATTTTCTTGAGTCTCAAGAAAAGGGTCTTCTAGAAAAATTCAAAGAATTAGAGGAACTCCTCTTCTTGGACGAAATGATCGAGGAGTACTCGGAAACACATCTCGAAGAGTTTGGGAAAGGAATCCATATAGAAACGATCCAACTCATCAAGATACAAAATGAGAATCATATCCATACGATTTTACACTTCTGTTTTATTATTCTAAGCGGGTATTCAATTTTGGGCAGTGAAAAACTTATTATTCTCAACTCTTGGGCTCAATAATGTAGCTAGAGCGAATCGTCTCTTGTACTACGGTTTAATATAAGTGTCAAAGAGCGATTCTCTTGCAATGGTTACAGGACATGCCCCTGAGGCTATTGATTTGCATCATCATAACAACTCATATCTCTTTTTACTTTTTTGCCGAAGTCTATAGTTATGATTACAAGAAGGGAATTTGTGAATGAATTCATATTATGACTTCTCATTCCATCTGGCAAAAGCCCAAAATTCATTGTATTGTGAGACTCAGTTTATGGAATGGCAAAAGCTCAGATACACCATCTTTATTTTTCCCCAAATTATCAGGAAGGTAGATTAGTAAATCAGCACAAATTCAAAGCAATCACCATACTGGAAGAAGTAACAAGATCAAACGTTATTTTTTAAATGAATCTTCTAACTTGCATCAGCTTGTGCACTATGTTCTAGTGAGGGGATATATGACAGTGACTACTTACAGCTGTCACTATGTTCTAGATGAGGAGTTTAACAGAATCATTGATGATTTGTTGGTACGACTTACGAGAAACTGCTCAGGTGATTATTCTTCCCAATGAAAAGCCTTTTGGATGACTGTTGCCTTTTTCTTGAATGTTTCTTTCCTCAAAGGAAAATTAGAAAATGAAAAACTTATATTATGAGCAGAAGAACCTAATTAAATGCAAGGTCACAAGGTTGTATTGAACTTTAAAAATGAAACAACAGATCTGTATAAGACTTCTTTACACAATCGAATACCAGGAAGCTTGGAAGGCACATTCTAAGTGTCACTTTAATTTCCTGTCCTTTTAAGCCATAAGGTTCCAGATATTCCAACCAGTTTGTAACCTTATATTATGCTAAGTGACCATCTTGGGGACTACATAAAAAGCCTTCTGCTGACAATCCCAAGGCAGTGAAAGCTCTCCATCAGGATATGAGTCTAGAAATAAAATATTAAACACTACTTTATTGAGGTTGATGGGTAACAATATGATGGTCAATATACTTTTCTCTGGGACAAATAATTAATTATTCTCTTCCCTTAGTCATATAACGCCTGGGAATAAATCAGATGAAAGAGTGACAACAGGCCTCTATGGGCTTTCTTAATGGACTCTTCCCATCGGTCTGAACAGGTTTGTTATTGTTGTGTTTCCTCCCCTCCAAAATCCTCCAGCTGTAGCTTAGTTTAGATTGTTATACAAAAATCTCTAAATCCGTTAAGGTAATATCATTTTGTGCTTGATGAAAATAAAGACGTTAAGTTGCTTTTGCAAGATCATCTCCAAATTTCTGAAGATGGAACCACCTTATTATGTATATAGCAGCTTTTAGGAGCTTTCACTGATCTCTATCTTCTTGTATTTTCCTACAGGTTAAACTTTTTATGAATTTATTACAAGATTCTGGTCCTTTCAAGGAGAATGTATGGAATTGATTAAGGTGTTTGACATCCGCATTTATCAATGGCCAGCTATTCCCTGTTGAAGCTTCTTCTAATTCACCAATCAGAGTGACATCTTCTGTTGGCTGTGCTAGCAGATCATTTTAGAAGCACCCATCCATGTTTACTGGGGAAATTGGCATTTGATCTTCTGTTTAAAGCATTAATCATTTTCTAAGAACAGATAAGACCCTTTCAAGCTCTTTCTGCAGCTTATTCACAATATTCAAAATTGTAAATATCCAACCAGAATGCAGTAAGAATCTTAGCCATGTATAGAAAAACAATCAATGTTTATCCTGTATAGAATCATATTCTTCAATACGTGGTCACAATATTGTTCTTATTAGACCTTAGCGATACAGTTATCATAGGTTCTTATTATCTTATTTAGGTATATACACTATGAATATTAGATAGATGACAGCATGTCTTGAGGTTAATTTCATCTCCTAAAGCGTCTTTTAACATTTTTGAGTATTCTTTCCAGGTTACTTTGTGCTTCAGCACAATCACTAATTTTAAAGCAACCCAAAAGTGCCAAATTTTCATATATTAAACACTTTATCTTCTTGGGTTTGATTGTAGTATAACCTTTAGTTTACGTTAAAGGAAACAGATAGTGCTATCTTCCACCCCTACTCCAGACCAAGACACGAAGATGATCCAGCACAAGAAGTAACAAGTTGCAACCACTCAAAACTCGGGCAAATGATAAAAAATAATTATGAGAAGAGAAGGGGATCCACAATAACCAACGCAGATCTTAAGCAATTGAAACTAAATCCACAATTCATCAAAGATCATTAGAAGGGAATCCATAAACTTAATAATTGCATTTCATAAACTGAATCTGACAATACAATGAAAAAAATTTCATGATCTAATTCCGTTTTAACAATACCCCAAATGGCAGATCATTATAAATAAGAATGCGTATATAACTTGTAAAAATCACAAATAAGTATAGCAAATCGAAATTGCAGAACGTTGATAACCAATTCAGAATTCACTTACAAGTAGATTTCGCCGGAGAAGAAAGAGATCACCGGAGCTTCAAACAAACTCAGCACAAGAAGAGAATTGGGTCAACTATGCCAAGAACACTTTCAGATCCAAATTGGGACTGCCTATTACTATACCTTTTTTATTATTATTATTATTATTATTATTTATCATTGACATAAAGACAAAAAAGAGATGAAAATAAATAAATAAATAAAAGGCAAAAAAAATCTTAACTATTATATTTTCGCAAGTTTATACTTAAATAGGTCCTTTTAGTTCAACTTTTTCTTTATTTTATTATAAGATAATAAATTTACATTTTTCAAAACAAAATAAAGGAAGTAGAGCAATACTAAAATACATATAATAAGGGAAAAGGATAAATATACCCCCGAACTATCGTAAATGGTATGTAGATATCCTCCGTCATACTTTTGGGACATTGAGAAGAGGTAAGTATGTTTCCTTTTATTAAGTTTCAAGCTTATGTTTATGCTTTAGAATTCCTCTTACATGCTCGTACATTCCATGTACTGAGCCATTTGACATGCATCTTCTCATGATGCAGATACATGTATTCAGGATCATCAACAAGAGCTTCGTTCATACATCCGAGAGTTCGAGTTAGTTATGGTGAGCCTCCTTGCTTCTGGAGGATTTCATTTACCTTTCAATTATATCAATTGTTAGGATGTCGTGGGTCTTGTCCCGACTTCCATCTTTATCAGTTAGAGACTTCATAGATAGTCAGTGTAGTTGAGAAGTCGGTATTATTTATTTTATTAAATATTTCAAAGACTTAAATTGCCAATTTTGGGGTGAGTTGAATATATTTTATTATTCTTTTCATTTGAGTTAAAGTTTGAATTTAAGTTTTATGAACTTTTATTTCAGTTTTTAAGCTTTGTATGCTTGAATCAGTTTTCCGCTTGTAGTCAGCCAGGATGAGGGTTCGCTTGGGGACCAGCAATGGTCTTCGAGTGTCGGCCACGTCCAGGGTGTAGGCTCGGGTCGTGACATCTCTCATCTCTTTCCCTCTCTCGCTCGCTTCTTTCCCTATGTCTCTGTATTTCATAATGTATAGGAGTTTCACAAATTTTATAATTCGTGTATCCAAATCAATTTTATGTATTTGTGTATTCAAAATTAATTTTATCTAGTATATCTAATATT
The DNA here is from genome assembly GCA_029582725.1 of Solanum chiquidenum. Lineage (NCBI taxonomy): Eukaryota > Viridiplantae > Streptophyta > Magnoliopsida > Solanales > Solanaceae > Solanum > Solanum chiquidenum. Next base: position 37,626 of record JAJOOS010002658.1, read on the forward strand.
TATCAATTTCATCCCATGGATTTGATATCAATTTCATCAATATATATCAAATATTTAGTGTATTTATACATAAATACACGTATATAGTATAAAAAAAACATATATCTATTGTTAAAATAAGCAAGGATATATTCATCAATATTCGTACATATATACACAACATAAACCACAAGTCAAGAAACTCAACTCATGTCATTTTTGTTTTTGTTCATTTGTTATTGTTTCTCTACGTGTGTGCACACAATATTAGTGTTCGGAGCTAAATTAATAATTTTTTTCCTTAAAAAAATATAAACGGTATATCAAAAAAATTAAAAATCAAAAGGGCAAAATCGCTCTTGAGGGAGCGATGTCTTTCGAACAAAATTAACACCGTTTGCGCCATTGAAAATTCGATTAAAATCGCTGCTGGAGCAGCGATTTTGTCAAAAAAAAATTATTTTTGAAAAAATTGAAATCGCTGCATGGCTAGTGTTTTTCCTCAATTTTTTTTTTGAAAAACTGAAATTTTCCTCAAAAATGAAGTACAAATATTATTGATATAAAGAAGAGAACCCTCACACTTCCATCCACGGGCGGACCCACGTGGATTTCAGGGGTTCACCTGAACCTTCTGGGCAAAAAATTACACCGTCTATATAAGGTATTTTCTGCATTTATGTGGATATATATATTTTGAACCCCCTAAAAGACAAAGAGAAACTGATAGCCCAGCGTTAGGTCCCCTTGAAATTAAGCTTCACGTCAAGTGTTCAAATCCCCGTGTTAGCATTTTATTTTTTTCTTTCTTAGTTTCATTTATTTATTTTTCAGTTCCGTTTTTCGTGTTTTTGTTTTTGTTTTTTTAATTTTATAAAACATGCTAAAAGTGTGGTTTTAAACCCAAAAAAATTCAAGGGTCCGCTACTAAAACTATTATTTTTTTCTTTCTTAGTTTCAGTTTTTTATTTTCAGTTCCGTTTTTCACGTTTTTTTATTTTATAAAACATGTTAAAAGTGTGGTTTTAAACCCAAAAAAATTCAAGGGTCCGCCACTAAACTATATACTACTACTTCCTTGAAATTTTGTTTTATTGGCTTATTTATTATACTTTTATTTTTCGAACCCCCTGAACGAAAATCTTGGGTCCGCCACTGCTTCCATCCCCTTTCCTCCTTCGTCCAAAGTTTTCAAAAAATAAAAAGTAGCAAAAATTTTAACTTTAAAAGAGAAAATGGTCAAAAGCCACCCTAATCTATATCCGGATTTTCAACTACACACTTACACTTTACGGAAGTCCTATCACCCACCTGAACGGTTTAAAACTGAAATTATCACACCCTTAAAACGTCATAGCCACATCTATTTTGGATCTTCAGATTTGAAACATGTTGATAACATAGATGGTTGCTAATTATTTGAAGCTAAATACATTGAGTTTGATTGAGTTTATGGTTGCGATTTTTAGATTTGAAGAAACACCGAAATTTCATGGAAATCGACAAGCTTCCATATGAAATTATTGAATCTATATTCTTGAAGTGGGAGCAACTCTCAGATGATTTGAAGAGTTCTTTATGTTTGAGGATTGAAAACTGAAGCTCATGGATTAAAATGTGAAGCATTAACTTGAAACCTCCATTACAGTTAGTTAAAAAGCTTGAGCTAAAAATTCGACTTGCCACAACGAGCACCTTTTTGAGTGGGTAATATATCAGAAGAATCAAAACGTCGAGGGAAGCTTATATTTAAAATTTAGGGCAATTTGGAGAAGATTTAGAGTGGTCGCACATCACATTTCAGAACAATCGAACGAAGAAGATGAAGAACAAGAACTTTTCAGATTCGCTGAAAATTGTCCGGTTATTAAAATTAGTAGTGGATCTGTTAGGAATTAAATATAGGATAAAAAATTATCTTTGTATTCTAAGTTTATTGATGAAAATCATTTGGGTATCCCTGTATTAAGCTTATCCAAGCTTAAATTTGCTTTGATTTAAAAGATTTTTGATACATAAATCAAAGATTTTTGATATATAATTCTTGATTGTGGAGAGTAATGAGTGAAATTGCTATAAATGATTTGTGGTGTATCATTAATGTAGTGATAGCGATGGTTTCAAGATAGTGAAGAAATTTGGTGCTGCCATTGATGCTCAATCCAATTGCTATGAAGAAGAAAAAAATCAAGAAAAAAGATATATATATTTAAGAAAATAAAAATAAAAATTTAATACTGGTTTTTGGTCTTCACTCTCTTTCCAGGTAAGCGTTTGGGAAGGTAATAATTCCAATTTTAAACAATTCAATAGGACCGTGAACTTGAAGTGTGTAGTTGCTAATTCGAATATAGATTAGGGAGGCATTTGACCATTTTCTCATTTTAAAAAGCAAAGAGAAATGTCAAATGTGAAGAGTGAGCGATTTCAAAAAAAAAATGGAGGAAAAACGCTGCCCATGCGGCGATTTCGGTTTTTTCAAAAAAAAAAAAAAAGAAACTGACAAAATTGCTGCTCCACAACGATTTTAATCAATTTTTTTAACGGCGCAAACGATGTTAATAGAGCGATTTTGCCCTTTTAGTTTAATTTTTTATATATACCGTTTAATTTTTTTTGTGAAAAAAAATTACCATTTTAGTTCCCATAGAGCAACTTAATTTTAGTATGATGAAAAGCTCAATTTTAATTAGTATATGCATGCCTAAAGGGAATCCAAAGCTTCATTATTTTTATTTGGCCTTTGCTAATGTCTTTTGTCTATATTTTTTTTTTTTTTATCTCCATCTACATACATAAAATAAAGTTCTTGCTAAGAACAAAAATGTTTCCCTTTCCTTTCATTCACCTCATTTCTCTTTTTTGACATTTACAGCAACTAAATTGTCCAACAAGACTCTTCCCAACTTGACTATAATAGTTTTTAATCATGACTAGTTTCTCACTAAAAAAGAAAATAAAAAATCCTAAAAGATATTAAAGAAAGTATATATACACGTATGTATTAATTAATAAAAGTTGATAGCCTTAATTAAACCACATCTACACACATAAAATAATATTGCATAATTTCATCATTCACAACATTAATTTGTTTCATCTCAAATTAGGTAAATATTCATTTTAAAGCCAAATTTTGTGCGCATAAGAAATTGCCACATGCACTTTGTTCTTGTTTTTTACTCTGAAGTCTCAAATAAAATATTCTTGACATTTTTAGCTTTTATGTCAACCTAGCTATATCTTTTGT